>MU622398.1:50734-95787 GCA_025399235.1 Backusella circina FSU 941
ATTTATTTTTTTACAGTCTTCAGGTTGGTGAGATGGCGAGGAAAAATTTTCATTAGGTCTTTACCGGACATCTGTTTCATGCGGGGTTGGCACTGAACTTCGTTTATAACTGGTGAGCACAACTTCTGTCAAAATCTTTACTTGTATGGAACTTACATGTTCTTCGGTTCTCTGTTAATTAACGAAATCTCTTCGAGAACTTATTACTAAAATTTTGTTTCCATTATTACTATCAAAAATACGTATTTATGTTTTATTATTATAAAATATGTATCTTAGGGAATAGACTTTTCTGGTACTCGGGACGATCATTGGGGTTAATAATAAGGTCAAATTACAGTAGTGAATTATCGTTGTTGTTGTGGTTATTCTCACAAAAACGTTTCTACAAACCAGCTATCTAAACTACTAAAATATTAACATGTAAAATATATATTTATTTATGGGAAAAAAAACATGCTTTAGTGCAAGATAAAAACTTCTAGGATAGACTATAGAGCAAGCTTTATTATTATTGTTAGTTTAATGAAAAAAAAAAAAAAAAAAAAAAAAAGGAAAGAGAGAGGGGGGCTTGTGCTGCATCGAAACAATTCATATCGGAGTTTTAATATAAAAAATGACTTTTGTTTAAGGGTCCTCTTCAATACCAAGTTCTTCCTTAAACTCTGCAATTGGCATTGTTACATGATCAAATACGGCTCTACCAATATCACGAAACTATCCAAAAACAAAGAGTTATACAATATATCTAAAATAAAATAAAATAGTCACTTACAATCGCTTTTCTCTTTTTCCATAACTTTTGATATTGATTAATCTGATTTTCCAACGCTATTTTATCTTCTTCTTTAATCAGTGGATTCCCACTAGCTTGACACTCTTCAATTCTTTGTTGAAGTGAAGCATTCTATATTCGAGAGTGAGTATGTATTTATATAAAATGTTATTTTCTTACTTGTTGAAAAAGTAGTTTCATTTTGGCTTTAGCATCTGTCGTAGTTAATTGTGACTTTAATTTTTGCGCAGCTGTATCCTTTTTTCTGTTTTCGTCTTTCAATGCATTAACCTTTTCCGTAAGGTTTTCAATATTTTTATCAAGTTGCTCCATTTCTTCTTTTTGGTCATTTTCTTGCTAGATATTCTATAATCATGAGTATGTGAGAGTTTATATATATATATATATATATATCCTTTACCGGTTGTTGAGTGACAACATAAATGGTCATTTTGCCAAATGTCTTTGAGGTGATCAGATCATCTTGAACCAATCTCTCAAGACTTTTTGTAATCATAGACTTTGGATATTTGGATTGAAGATTGTTAAAAATATCAGCTTTTTTTTTTATGTTAGTAAAAAAAAAAAAAAAAAAAAAAGTGGAAATCAAGAGATGTTTACTTGCACTATAAGGTCGATTTGTCTTTTTTAAATAATCATAAACAGCTCGTTCTGCTTTACTATTAGAATAATATCACTTTTTCTTTATTTAACTTAATCATTATTTTACCATCATTGGTACTAGCTTTCTTTTTAGCCATGTTGAGTCGTAGTTTAATACGTAAAAATGAAAAAAAGTGAAAGAGAGAGAGAGATTTTGAAATGACAAAAATGGTAAATTTTTATTTTTATGTGTCAGAATATCAGAATAAATAAATAAAATAAAAGAGTGTGTGATTAAATTTCTACTGCTTTGACTTGGCCACCGTACACAAAATTAGTCTCTTCATCGTCTTCGTCATCTTCGTCGTCATCTTCGTCGTCGTCGTCATCATCACCGCCATGACGAGGGTTTGTACGAATGTTAACTCCAGGTACAGGTTGACCGTTTCTTGTAACTTTTAGGCCATCACGACCAACACTATAAGTGATATCACCCAGACCAGGTGGTGTACGTCCTCCTATAGGATTTCCTTGGGGGCTACTACTACCACCGCTACTACTATCTCTTGATCTTTCTGGGACCCGAGGAGGAGAACGTGGCGTAGGAGGAGCGCGTGGACGACGAGGGGGAGGAGGAGGTTGATCATATTCATCATAATCATAATTGTAATCTACCGGTGGCGGTACTGGTACACGGCGTCTTGGCGCAGGCTCTGGTAAATTCTCTGTAATCTTACCATTGCTGCTGATACCTACATCTAGTCTTATACCATTACCCACCAGGTTTGATCCAAGATTTAAGAGGATATCAAGAAGACTACCAATCAGGGATCGTGCAACTGCCTGTTGTCCTTCAGGATTGAGTTGATCGTTTTCTGCAACACCTTCTTGGTTGACTGTGACTGTAATCTTGTTGCTATCATTTGGGTCTAGTTTTTCTGGACTAATAATGGCGATATTATCCTTTTTTCAAATAAGAGGAAAGGAAAAAGAAATAGACATTAAATCATGTATATTGGAATATCTAAAAAAAAAAAAAAAAACCTCATCAATTGCTTCGGCTCTAAGAATTTCGTTTTGTTGCTACAAAAAAAAAAAAAAACGATTTTTAATCTTTTTATACATTGCAAGAGAGGATATTATGGTCCCCTACTCTCGTATCTTCACTGAGTACATTGGCAGCTAGTGCAACTGCAAGTGATGATAAAATCAATAATGATTTCATTTCTGTGTTATTTTATTTAGAGGAGGAAAAGGTAATTTTTTGTTGCTGCTGTTGTTGAAGAGAGAGTGTTTTATAGTTGTTTTGTTTATATGCAATTCCAAAGTAAAGAATGTATACAAGGCTTACATTTTTTTATCTTTCTTTTTACGGTTGATTTAACAATAAAGAAAAGAGAATAAACTGACCAACACTTATCTAAAAGTAAATCTATGCGTCTATAACTAATCATACAAAAAAGAGAGTTTGAGTTAGAATATAAATATTTCATTTCATATTGTCACTTTTGATACGATGAGCTTATATATATCTTGGGTATGAAATTGCTCGTCTTGCATATAGTATATAGTATAAGATCAATTCGCACTTGTAGTAAATAAGAAGGATATAATAGGCAACTGTATATGAAATACAGATCAAAGTAACAATTGATCTCTCTTTCTACTTTTTCTTTTGTTCACCTCTACAACCATTTAGAGCACATATTAAAAACATAGTCTTATTCCAGATCTTTCTATGTGTTGACACATTTTGGAATAATTATATTATTTAAGAAATATGAAAATACTTTTTTTTTTTTTTTTTTTACTTTCAATGCCTTGTTGTTTTACGTGTATATGAATCGTAGCATATCTAAAAGTATATATATTATCACTTAAGTCCGATACTTTTGTTTATGAAAACTTTCAACCCATTAGTAAAATAATAAAGCATTTTTCTAATATGAGTTTGATCCATCTGTTTTTGTTTTATTTTTTTATATCACCCTCCTAGATCTGCTCATATTAGCAGTACCTGGTTATTGGATTTGTATATGACTACATTCGTTTATTTAGCTACCAGGTAGTATAATATAATATATAATATATTTACTTGAGAGCTTAAAATGATAGGAAGTACATACTGATTGTATGTAGTTATTTTGATGGAATAGATCAAGTACTATTTCGTTAATAATAGTATTTATAGTAGCAGCTTATGTTATTTTAAACAAGTCGACAGGATAAACAACAAGGTATTGATCGGCTTATTATAGTTAGTCAAACAGGCAACCAAATAATGTGTGTATGTGTGAGAAAGAGAAGAGAAAGACACAAAAAGACACAAAGTCCATTTCAAGTAGTAAAAGGTATCAAGATTGACCATATTACCTTTTTTTTATCAATTTCTGCAATACATAAAAAAATTGAATGCAACAAAAACACACCCCTCTTTGTCATTTCACTTGCACTGAAACTCTTTAAAACCCGAAAGTTCTTTTTCAGAATTTCATCTAAATTATATAAACATCTCGCTACACTAGCTGTATTTAGCAAATAAAATCCAATATAGTATACTGTTTGTTTATAAAGGGACACCCTCCATGGCCAAACTTGTTGGGATATGGTATTTCTGAACAAAAAACCTGTTATTTGCCCAAAATGACATGTATTTAAATTGAGCGGTATTCATTAATGATTATCATTCAGGCATTCTCAGTTGAACAAATCGATATTGCCAATTATAGAATTTCAAATAATTACCATCAAGTGTTTTTTATTAGTCGATCCAATTTCCAACTTTCAATATAGAGTCACTGTGAATCTCTATGTTACTAACATCAGTAGTACAAATTGAAATGCAAAACAACTGGTCTCCTTTTGAATTTATACCATTCTCTCTATTTAAGAGGAATTTATTTTGTATGTCTATTTTGAAATAAACTCGTATTGAAAAAATAAAACTTTATTCCAGAACATTAATATCCATAATCAAGGAGTAAGATAATAACGAAAAAAAAAGGGATGGTGACAAAAGGAGAAAACAAGGGGATGCTATTTCACTGGCACGGTGGTCAATGCAGCTGTGCTCTAAAATAAAGCATTAAAGTGGATTTGATTATTGGGATGAGTAAACAAGACATTTTCCGTACTATTACCGATACATATGTATCTTATGCACTAAAAAAAAAAAAAAAGAGAGAGAGCAAAACCGGTTTTATTTTGCAAAAGAAAATGATAGATTTATTTATTTATGAATGTATAGAGGCAAAAGCATCCTCAACACGTCTCTTCAATACAGGACCATTGTACATAATGGAAGCCAATTCATATAAATCTACTGTATCCAATAAACAAATGGTCACTTTGGGTGCCTGCTTTGTACCGGTTGCCTATATCATCATCATATTTAAATAAATAAAAAATAGCAATCATAACCATTATTATTATTACCTTGACCAAAGGGAATAGTTGGTCACCCAAAAGTTGTTTTTGTTCATGCAATGGCTTTCCTTCAAAGGAAGCAATCAAGGATTCCACCTTGATGCCACTCTTTGAAACAGACAACATGGAGGAAGGAGTAGAAGGAGGAGGCATCATGACCTTTGACTCGATTCTTTTTTTTTTTCATATTATAACAATGAATATAAAATAAATAGATAATAGTAACGGTCCCTCTTACCTATTATAGTCCATGCTCTCATCATCATCCGAATCACACGTAGTAAGAGCATCAGCAGCAAGCTGTACCTTCTCCCTCAGATATTCCTGATTAAATAAGCAGAGTGATCGTTCCTTTCTCTTTAATGTCATCAACATATCCACAATCTCTTCCGTCATTCTTCCATAATGACCGCATCTTCTCACCGCACTATCCAATTTGATGCGCTGTACCTTGGCAGTGGCCTCTGTCATGACAGACTCATTTGAGTTTCTTCTTGCAATCAGAGGTGCTGCATAAGGAGTGTGGTAATGGGGGATAGGAGGAGTAGGATTGACCTTTTTGGGTAGGCTAATAGTGAGGTCTCGCATGCCTAATTGATCGACTATACCGAGACCGACAATATCTTTTTTTTTATATATTAGAAGTAGATAGCTATACATTAGATGTTTTTAATTTACCATTTGTATTTGGTTTATCATAAATTATAGGTCGAGTTGTTGTCATCATGGTATTGTTATTGGTGGTGGTGGTGGTGGTTGTCAATTTCTTCTTTGGCTCATGATATGAAACAGTAAGCGGTCTATTAGCCAGAATATAACCATTCATTTCCTGTAAAGCAGCTGCTGCCTCCTCTGGCTTTGCAAAGCTAACAAAACCATAGCCCTTGGACTGTCCACTCTGATTTGTCATGACACGAGCTGATACAATCCTACCATATTTTCGAAATAGTTGCGATAGATCATCATTTGTAACGTGCGTATCGAGGTTTTTTATATAAAGATTCATAAAGTCTACACTATTCAAGATAGACTATAGAGCAAGCTTTATTATTATTGTTGATTGTATTTATTATTTATATCATTTACCTCTCCATAAGTTTGTGAAGGCATAGTTATAATAATAATATATAAATAATGAGAAAGAAAGAGACGAAAATAAGATGGACATTATACAGGCACTTTTTTTTTATTTGGTATTATATATACGCAACTCCTCTCCTTATACCATTTTACTCCTTAAAAAACAATGTACAAATACGGATAATACATCGGGTTTCTTATATTAGCGACGTCTATTATTATTTCCTTGTCTCTTTTGTGGTGGTGGTGGTGGTGCTCCACTTCCACCACTGAAATGCGCAATCAGTTTATCCTTAATCCAATCCTTATCATGAGGTTGATATTGCTTCAAATGTAATATTATATATGAATGACGAGTAAAAGAAACCACACAGCATTATTATTCTCTTACCAATGAGGATGGATCAAACACAAGTGCCACAAATTCCTTATAACTATCAATGTATTTAAAGAGATCTTCGGCCCTAATAAGTCTGTTTTAATAACCATAAAAATAGATAAACAGACAGTCAGTTGTACCTGTATTGAATACGTCCAGCATCGGGATGCTGTTTAGCTAATTTCTGTTCAAATAGATCAGCAATTTCTATGTTGTATAACAAAGGCTTTAGTTTCCCTCCCTCTTTCTCTCTCCTATATTAGCATATACTTTACGATTCATGGCACCAGCTTCTTCTGGAAAGTCGCTATATGTGTGTTAAACATATTTTTCTTGCTCTTCTTTATTGTTATTATACATACTAGTAGGTACGACTAATTGCAAGCATTAGTATTATTAAAAAAAAATAAAATATAAAATAGACCCTTTTAATACCTTTGTGACATGTTTGGTTGTAACAAAAGAATCGTGTGATTTCCCTGTTTTTTTAAAAAAGAAAAAAAAAAGTGTCATAATGAGCGTGTGCTCTTTCTATACATTTTATTAATGATCAATTACCATCTTGTAGCGATTTCACTAAAATAAAATAAAATAAAATAAAAAAGAGAAAAAGAATTTTTTTTTTTTTTTGGTCCATTGGAAAAAGAAAATGGTACTGTTTCGAGCTCAGATACTTTTTAACGCGTCCATACTGTGTTATTTGATGTAATGAAATATCTCTACTAGCATTTTGGAATGTACACCCATTCATTATGATACAAAAGAGACGCTCTGTTACGCCAAAATCCAGCTGAAATGGATATAAGAGAGTGGATCAATTTATTATTGTGGCCAAAATGAAATCGAGTGAATAGAGTCACCTACTCATTGGTTGCATACGCTTATCCTACACGAGTTTTCCTTATTTATAGCGTTAAGAAAAACCTTTTAACACTTTAGAAATGGATTGCTATAATACAGTATTCAAAGTCCTAATCTGTAGAGTCAAAATTGTCCTTTAATGATATCACTAGAGTATAATCATACAGACTCATTGAGTTGTAGATGACTGCCGATAATATATATATTTGATACTGTTGTTGTTACTATTAGATTCAAAAGGGATATTAGAAAAACAATCATAAGGACCACTCTATCTATCAGCAAAGGTTAATTTCTAAAAATTGAAACAACCTTCTTTACCCATCTTTTACATATTTTAAATTTTCAAGATGTTGCTGCTTTGCATATCTTGCGCCTAGTTCTCTGATGATTGGACAATATCAGTTTTTGATTCACTATCATCCAAACTTTGTGTGAACAGCAAAAAGGGAAATGAATGTAGTGTCCTTTAAGCAATTCCATCCTATTTATGATTCGTACAACCATCAGAATCATTTTTTAATTAATAATATATATATCAGGAAACGTTTATGTTTAGATTTATCGATTTACGGCTACTTTTTTAAAATTAAAAGCAATGGCGTTTTGATTACGGATTTGAAAGATGTGTCAATAAAAGATCGAGACCTTTTTCTTGGAATATAAATTAAATTCTATAAAAAGTAGCAAAGTCGTCTGGACCCAGATCCAGCAGCAATTCCAAAGAAAAGACCACTTTTCTACTCCTCGATCTTGGAGGTTTAGTAAGTAAAACATAGCATCATTGTGTTTTTTTTTTTTTTTTTTTTTTTTTTTTTTTTTTTTTTTTTTTTTACAATGAAAAAGAAAAACACCTTTCGTTACAAGAGTAATCTAGTTTTTGATTCAAAATAATGTAATTACAAAAGATACTTTCATATATCATGCTAACGCAACAAACAAAATGATTGATAATAACTTTTAATTCGTTTTGTTTATTAAATTGCTATCACTATAGTAAAGATGCTATTAAGTTTCAATAAATGAAATAGTAATGTTATAAATAACTTTTTACCAAAAAATATGATCGAACCAAAGAAAACCTCTACATTATCGGAAAGTATACATAACTTTCTTGTTCACTTGGTATATATATCTTTGACATGCATTCGTATGTAGGGCCATTTCCCAAAGGAGGTTTACATTTGCTTCTTCATAAGTTATTTTTTTTTAGTTTTTTTGTTATATATGTGTATTTAATATGATCCATTTACTATGTTGTAGTGAAATGAATACAAATAAATGATATGTTTATATTTTATTATGTTTTTAATTGTTATTATGAAAAGAGAATAAATCTCGAACTTCATTTTTCATAATAATAAATCGAATTTAACATGACAAAAATTCTGGATTCTAGAATTACAAAGGATATAGAGGAGGGTAATCTCCCTTTTATATATTTATTTTTAAATAAAAGAGTCGATTGTTCTGGTAGATACCCTAACTGTGGCACATCTTATTATTTGCGCAATGAAACAATGGTTATATACTTGAGCCTGTTATCAAAGACTTAATTTCTTAAAATGTATATGTAGACCATGACACGAAAAGAGGAATGAGGATAACCCTTTCTTTTTTTTTCGTATTTACCCTTACTCGACTTTATTCTTTTACTCCTGATTATTTCAGGGATACAATTAATTTTTCATAGATTCAATTGTGCTAATTGGTTAAAAATAAGTGTTTGTATGTTTGAAGTACCAGATCCAATTCTTTTTGTAAAAAGGATTAAAGAAACTAGAATATGTCCGTGAGCACATGAATTGCATCACCCTTTCGGGCTCCAAGCTTCTTATTGTCCTAAAAGGAAAAGAAAGAAGGTATTTGAATTTGAATGTGTATAATAAAACGAATGATCCTACCTGACTGTATTCGATAGCAATAATATTATTATTAATAATTGTTATAATCAATATAACATATGAAAATGTGTATACTTTTATCTCGAACTCCTCCAAATATTAACATCTAAATCAAAAATAAGAGGAGCAAAATGCCGAAATTTAATTTCATATAGCATTTACGATTTTTTATAGTTAAAGTTATAACAACTGTGTTTCTTTAAGAAATAAACAATGATAAAGATAAAAACAGAATAAAAAATGCAAGAACGAGAAAAACAAAAAAAATCCAAAGAGTGAGGTATTAACATAAAGAATCTGTCAAGAAAAGCTTTTTTTTTTTTTTCCAAGGAATAAACATACATAGAGAATGGTACAATTAAATCAGCCTATATATTACATATTTTTAAAGAGAGGAGGTAGACATGTACAACACTTTAAAATCTAATCAATCAAAATACTTTTTTTTTTTTCTTAGTAATTCTCTCAACTTAATATAACGCAGTGTTCTTTTTTTTTTTTATTGAAGTGCTTTGATGAAAAAAAGATTTCCAAAAAAGTTAAAATAGTTCAGCATTTTTATGATGAAAGAAAGGGGGTGAAAAAAGACAAAGATCGGATTAACGATTTTTTTGAAGGGGGTTAATTTGAAAAAGGTATTTTTGATAGATTACACGTGAACCCTTTCATAACAGAACAGAGTTTTTTTTTTTGTTCTTGAATGCTAAGATTTAATTAATAATAAAGTGAATTCCAGTACTCAAAAGTTTTATATAAATACAATCATTTTCGTCGAATTCAAAAAAAAAATCATTCAGTTTTACTTTCATAACAAACTTAATAACAACTTAATAACAACATAAAGATGGCTCGCCTTGGTTTATTGTATATCGCTACTCTTGCATTGGCTCTTGTGGTCTCAGCTGCACCTTGTCATGACAAAGGTGAAGTTTCTACCGGTGAACCTGCTGATGGTTTGGAATATTTGGATCATGATATAGGTAATTTCGAATCAGACGATGATCTTGGAGAGAGTGATGATGAATTAGATGCTGATGAATTAGCAGGAGGAGGACTTGATCCTAGTGAACTTGATGAGTCACCTTTCTTAGATGATGGTCGTGATTTCGGTGAAGATGACTTTATGGGCCCTGAAGACGATTTTATGGGCCCTGAAGACGATTTTACGGGCCCTGAAGACGACTTTATGGGTCCTGATGAGGAATTCGGTCATGGTGATGAATTCGATCCCGATTGCTATGAAAGAAGACCCAATGGTGGTCGTGGCTCTGGAGGAAGAGGCTTAATCAATATTAGTGCAGGCCACATTGGTACTGGTGGTATCGATGCATCCGGTATTGCTGAAAACGCCCTCCGTATTGCTGGTTTGGGAATACACGATAATCTTCAGGATCTGACTGCTGCTTAAAAAATTAGATCTTTTACACCATAGATATATCTCATTCTTTGCATTTTTACCCCTTCCTTTGTTCCAAAATTATGGTTTCCATTTCATGCTTGTCATAAAATAGCAATTAAATAAATATACATTTTGTCACTATTTTTGGACCCATTTGATGTTATAATTTTTTTTTTTTGATGTTCATTCGTAGAAACCTACCAAAGAAAGTAATAGTACATTGAATATTGCCATTTCACTATTCAGGTTCGCTACGAATGCTATACCCATCGCTAATCGAAATGAACAACTACCAGTATTCAGTTGAGCGGACTGTCATAAATAAAAGTTTAGATTTTAAGTTGAGTACTAAAATTGATTCTTCGGGTAACATGCAGGGTTTGCATAATCGTCTAAATACATCGATTTTAAAAAAAAAAAAAGAAAAAATAGCAAGAGAATACGGTATAGCTAAAATAGAAAAGAAAATCCGCCAGTCCATTTAATTTTTTCCCAGAGGAATTTATTAGTACTCACAGCTAATACGAAAGGTTTTTATTATCATTTACACGTTTTCATTTCTATTTTATTTTCTTCACAATTACTTTTGAACATGATATTTCGTTTTTTTTTTTTTTTTTTTGTGCAATTTCTCAGAGTTAACTTTAAATGGGGAACAGATTCATATGGGAAGTTTCACTATTATTGTTCTATACTAATTAATCTTTTGAGGAACTCAGTACTAAGCTATCAAGTTGATCGACCTCACTTTTTTTGGTGATCGTTATCAAGACTCAATAAAATTGGCTACTGGTCCTATTAGATATCGCAAAAACAAAAACATGACGCGTTAAGTCACCAGATCAAAAAAAAAAAAAAAAAAAAAAAACCTCCATAACTTCCAAATATATTGTATGTTTCAAAAAACGACTATTAGATTTCAGAAAAGTCAGTACTTATATATATGTATATATTGAAAACCGACCATTCATTTTATCATTCATAAGTGTCTCATATTAATCAATCGATTTTGTGCTAGAAATAACAAAATTTCTCTTTTCAAATGCTCCCAATCGACTTATCACGGTTTTAATACCTTATCTGAAAAAGCAAGTTTAACAAGGAATGAATTACTTGAAAGGGCTACAAGAAAAAAAACTTCGAGATTAAACTAAAATTTAGACTATAGCTAACAAAAGGCAAACGCCAAAGATCAAAGAACGTAGTTTAGGAGAAAATTGTAACAAGAGGAGTTCTATTGATTTATTTCATGAACTCGATAAGAAATAACAAGTTAATTATAGACCTTAAGATAGTAGAGTTTATAGACAGTGCATCATTAGGCGGGTAAGAGTCATTCTCATCTGAGTATATTTGATAAATAAATCACAAGATAACAGTTGATAATGCCTTAAATAGGATAACCCTCCACACTCCAAAAGCCTACAAACACGCTTGAGCAAATTGAACCTCACAAAGATCAAATTGAACGGACTTTTAGCATTAAATCAAAATGTAATGTGCGTATAATGTCTTTTATTATTAAATTCTGTCGCTTTTACAATTAATTGTGTCTCTCCTTTTTTTTGTTTTTGTTTTAATTCAATTTTACCAAAAATAAAGAAAAGAATACTAATTATGGAATACGAAATAATATAATCTTGGGGTTTATATATTTTATTATTGATCTACACATTAAATAATAACAGAGAAAAAACAAAATGTACAAGCTCTTCTATCTATATTTACAAATATATATATATAAAAAAAGAATGAAGATATTAGTTGCCTTTTTTTAACAAATGTAAGAGAGGCATGTGTTTACGAGGCAGTTCCACCACTAAAAATTTAAAATAAATATCTATATCGTACACACTTGGTTTTGTTTATTATATCAGAATGCCTACCAACTTTGTTACGCTTACGATTCTCCTTACATAGTGCGCTGCAGTACCAACGCACAGGATCCGACCGATTCATGTTGATCACGGGTGTGTGACACTGTTGATGGTAAGCACGAGAACAACCACCTCCACAAACAATCAAATGATCTCCTTCTTGTTCTTGTGGTGATTGACACACTATACAAAACTGTTGGATAACGGGTTTGATTCTATCACTCAATGCTTCATTTATAAATGCTGAAAGGTCAAGACGCGGTTGTCGACTAGCAAGCCCGTATCCTTTATAATCACAGCCATGTTTACTATTTTTGTATGTAAATAAGTTAAAAAAAAAAAAAAAAAAGGGATTGCAAGTGCTTGGGTTTCTTATTATTACATCTCTAGTACTACTTACTTGCAAAGTGTGCGCTTTCCCCAAGGTCCAGGTCGCCAATTTACACCTTCAGTGGTTCCACAATAACGACACCAGTCAATGCCTGATTCTGTGAGGTGCTGAAACAATGTCGTATCACTCTCCTCTTCTTTTTCGATCAGCTGACAAGGAGTATGAGCGCTACTATTGTTACTATTATTGCATGTTGTATCATCTACTTGTTTCGATTTCTTCTTCTGTACAGTCTTGCGATAACGAAATGTTGAGCATGCTTTGGTCTTCTTTCGGTGCTTCTGGCGGGAGGGTGCATCGCTTGTAGGGTGATCCTCTTCGTCTTCTAAAGGTCGCTTTGCTTTTTTCTTTTCGTCATTCTTATTATTTTCATCACAGTCTATCGAGTCCAAAAAGGTATCTGGTAATAGCTGATCTTCAATGCCATCAAATAAAGGCTCATTATTAGATAGAAACTGGGTAGGGGAAATGACAGGAGAAAGGCAGGGAGAAACAGATTTATGTTCTTGTTGTGTTGATATAGAGGAATGACTGCTGAGTGAGGCTGTATCGTCTTGGTCGAGTGATAAGCAAGCCGGTGATAGGCAAGCCGGATAAGGCTGGGCTAAAAAAACATCGTCCTTAACTAGGCGTTGTATTGGCTGGAATGAACCGGCGGCAGTCATCATTCCTGCAACGTTCTCGTGATAATTATTTTCTGACCAGAATGCGTAAAAGGACTGCGAGAGAACAGTTAAGTGACACTCTTCTAATTTTTTTATGGTGGTCATGATGAAGTGGGGGGAGCAAAGGAAAAAAAAAAATGAGAGAAAGAAAAAAGGATAAATTGAGGAGGGGGGAAAGGTAATAAAATAAAAAAAATGAGTTGAGAAAAGAAAGGAAAAGATATAGAGTCATTTGAAAAATAAATAAATAAATAAAAAAAACTTATTTATTTGTATATTATAGAATTTCATAACATTAAAATAAAGGGGGGGGGGGCGGACTAAGCTGGAGCACCTTTTTCTGGTAACCACAACTAATTTGAACGGTCCGTTTCCGTTGAAACAAATGCAATGCGACTGAGTTGGAATAACTTGGAGAGGGAAGCATCCAAGATAATTTATATGGTTTTACTTGAGTATATGATCTGATTTAATGCTTTTATGAGAGACATTGATTGTACCAAGGAAATTGCACATTTGTTTTTTCTTGTTTCCTGCTTTTATTTTGAATGATGATAAGCATTTTAGACTAAAACCCTAATGCTACTTTCTTTTTTTTTCTCAAGACAAAGCTGAACCAATGACAAGTAATTGTCATCTGCTTACTGTGCTCATTTCTTTTACGCAAAAAAAAAGAAAAAAAAAAAAGACTTGTACAAGATTCCTAATTGGAGGCAAATACAACATCTGTTGGTTTTGTGGTAATGAAAGAATGAATATAATCAAAACTAAAAATAGATGGCATGTTGGATAACTTTAATTTAAGTGATAACATTTATTTTATATAAACAATAAAATGGCTAAGCTTGCACAGAAAAGGATAAACCAGGTTTAACCAATGGACTGGATGTAAAAAAAAAAAAAAAAGTGTGCCACAAATAACTACTAAAAGCTGCACATCAATCCAGAACATCATTCGGCATGCAAACGCCAATTATCATTGCCAATCAGAAACCAACAAATATTTCGAAAATAGAACAATCTGATAAATCACTCTTTTGCTCTGATCTACGCTCTTAGACTGTATTCTTAATTCTGGATTAAACTTTCTTCATTCCGATTGATGCACGAAATAAAGCTCTGGATAACTTTATATTCTTCTATTGGAACTAAATAATAGAAAAAGAAGTAATTCGCCTTTCCTCTTTTTTTTTTTTGAGTTTGAATCACCTTGATTTAAGACAAGAATGAAGAGAACAAAAGGCTTCCATTTCTATTCCATTGACTTTCCAAAAACAATACTTGCATTAGGCCATCATAAATACACTCTAATCCGTTTTTTTTTTTTTTTTAAAAAAAAATATATATTTGTAAATGAATATTTATTAGTTACATTTTTTTTTTCTGTTTTGTTTGCGTTGCGGTTTCTTTATATATGAATGTAATGAGCTTGTTTTTTATACAATTTTTCCTGTGATAAAAGGATGCGCCAATGCTTCTTTCGGAGTCAATCGCTTGTCTGGACTCAACATTAAACACTTGTCCAAAAAGTCAATAAAAACCGCAATCATTCTGTTTTCATCCTCTTGTAAATTGGTACAGACGCCCATAATTCGCGATTTAATGTCTCGTACTGGCTTGGTGACGACCATCTTCTTGACAACCTCCTTCCTTGTGATTCGATCAATCTCTACAGACATAAAATTATAATCTTCATCAAAGTGATCTGTAACAAACTGAGCCTTTCTAAGTAACTTATTTGGGAATCGACCTTTAAGTTCCATAATATGCTTTAACATTTGATTATTGCTCCTACCAGGGAAAAGTATCTTTCCTGTAAATAACTCGTACAATGTGCATGCAGCTGACCATACATCGATGGCATAATCGTATGAGAGACCAAGCATGATCTCTGGTGCGCGGTAGAATCGAGAGACAAGATAGGGTGTAATTGTATTGTCGCTTGCGTCAGAGGCGGACCCAAGATCGCACAATTTTAAGGTGTTTTTGGATTCGGATACAAGAATATTGTCTGGTTTGATATCTGCATGAAGGATTCGGCATGTTTTGAGCAGTGATAAACTCAAGAAGAGCTGCTGGGCATACACGCGGACTGCCTTGATGCTGATACCTACATCCTTACCATACTTTTTCAACACATCGCGCAGATTCATACTTAAAGTCTCAAACACAAGACAAAGATGGTGGCGATGTTCAAAGTGTCTATATAATCGAATGACGTGTTTTTTGTTTTCTGGGTCTGTTTCCATGAGCTTTTTCAAAAAGGTAAGTTCTTTTTGACCCGCTTTATACCTATATTTTATACGATATTATTACTAATAATAATAAAAAAAAAAAAGACCTCTCAAACAAAAAGAAATAAAACTTACATCGTTTCATTATTACGAATAAGCTTAATTGCCACTTCTTCATTCGTTTCTTGATCCTTTGCTTTCACTACTGAACTAAAAACACCACGTCCCAAATTGGCCATGACTTTGTATCTTCCATCCAAAATTTCACCAATACGGGTACCTTTTTTTTAAAAAAAAAAAAAAAAAAAAGAAAAAGACAATCAGCAAACCTAAAAATACGCATTCCTCTTTACACATTTGAAATACTTACTGTAATATCCCTCTGGATCATCCCAATTGTCTGTAAGACTAGGATTCGTATTGGCAGCAACCACATTAGACATTAAGGCACTTTGGCCAGGATTTATATCTGCAGTTGTAAACATGTCTAAATTGTCAGAAAACATGTCAATGGTAGTGGTCATGTTTGTTACAGGTTGTTCCAACTTCTCGGTATAATCCGAGGCCAGCATATCTGCCTGACTATCTACACCCTCCTTCACCGGTTCTTGATGATCTTTTGACTTTAGCAACTTGTTTTGTGATTCAGAATGGAAAAGATCAGATCGATCGAGCGATGGATCATAATCTGCTGCAGACATAGTATTATTAGGTGAGTCATTTTCATCATTAAAGCTGTTATTGTTTGATTCATCCTTTGCTTCCGTTTGTTGGTTTATTACCGTTGAATTATCCTTTGCCAATTGAAAAGGAGAAGAAGTAGCTAAGTAAAAAGCATATCGTTAGAAAATAATAATTTACAATCATCCTATTTTTAATATTTACCTGTAATAGGAGTTACAGGTGATGGAGAGGTAGGGCTTGCCTTGTATCGGTTTAAAATGGCTTGTCTTCTCTTTCTACGCTCTTCGATTAATCTATCTTCTTCCTTTTGTGCTTCATCCTCATCTTGTATTTCAAAATCAACAATGGGAGGCAAAGCATCTTCGACCGGAGCAGCAGCAGGAGGAGGAGGTGTTGAGCTAATATAGCAGATTTATTGTCAGTGTTTTTTTAATTGCATATATAATAATATAATATCTTTACCTTTTTTTAACCTCTTTTGTGACTGGTTTATCTGGTTGCGTGTATCTTTCCTTGGATCTATCTTGAGAGTGTCTATTATTACTATCCCTTGATTTATCCTGTGAATGATATCTCTCTTTTGATACTTCATAAGAACGTCTATCCCTTGATCGATCATGTGATCTCGAGCGGCCATGTCTTCTATCATGATGTCGAGAGTGCCTATCGTAAGGGGATCGGCTTCTACCATTGGAGCGGTATCTATCATCAGACGAGTGTCGATGTCTGCGTGGGCTTTCATTTCTTTTACGTAAGCGCTCGTATTCTGCAAAGGGGTCTTCAGAGTCAAGACGGCTTCTTTTGCGTTCTACTCCATTGTCATCTAAACTACGCTTTTTGCTGTTGTGTTCGCTAAAGTTGATTTCGCCCTCTTCTATATCGGAAAGTGTTTCGACTGGTGGCATTTGGTTTTTTTTTTTGCAGTTTTATAAAGATTAAAAAGGAATCAAAAATTGGTAGCGAATGGGTGTTTTTTTTTTTAAAAAAAAAAAAAAAAAGAGAAAGATGGTCGGATATATATATATAAAAAAAAGAAAGAAAGAAGATGAGAAAACTTTTTCTTCACTTGCACTTGATCCTTTTTTTACAAAAAAAAAAAAACGAATGGAGCAATATGTGTATATAACAGTTATGTTTTTATAATATGAAAGAAAAAAAAACCTCTATTTTTAAGCTTTTTTTCTTTTCTTTTCTTCAATATTCAACAAGTTTATATGAACAATAAAAATGATCAGACTCGGAAAAAGAAGTGTTGGATATCTTCATTTACGCACAAAAACAATTTATGAGAAAATGAGTTTAAAAGTGAGGAGCTGTTCCACATCATATTGATGACGTAATTCACACACACAAAAGAAACCAGAATACAGAGAAAGCCTTTCATTAGAGTTTCGCCAAAGACAGTCGAGATAGTCGTAACCTTTCTTTTTCTTCTTTTATGTGGTCAACTGTTGATATCAATCCATTGGGCCAGACTGTTTGCTAAGGGCTGTAATAAAGACATGAGAGTATGTCTCCTGGTTGCTTATTGGTTACTGTAATGTAGAAAAAAAAAATGCAATAAAAACCCAGCTACAGCACAAGACTTATTTACTCTTCTTTCCAGACTATTACTTCGTATTAGCAATATAAACTAATAAAAATGAGTATTGAAAAGGTAGGATAAAACTTATAGTTTCGATTACCTCCAAGTATCTATTCTACCCCCAGTTATTCTATATATATATAAAACAAAAAAAAAAAACAGTATGAAGCAGACGATGACTTGCTCGATGAGGAAAGCTATTCAATGCCGCGCCATCAACAACCCATCGGTTATGTTGATTATGATACAACCACACAAGTTTCAATGGAAACGCATATTCCAGCTTCCAATATTGGATATAAACTATTGCAAAAGATGGGTTGGACCGCTGGTAAAGGTCTGGGCTCTCAAGGGCAAGGTAAAAAAAAAAAAAAAGACTGGCAACTCCATTTTGATATGTTTGCAAAAGTAATAATGTAATATATAATAGGTAGAGTGGATCCTATTCGTATCGAATTGAAAGATGATTCATTAGGTGTCGGAAAGGCAGAAGAGCTCATGTCCAATCATATTTCCAGTACTGCAAAGAGAAAGGCCATGGAAATGGAAAAGCAGTTGGATGAATCCCTCCAGCAGAAGGAACAGCGAGAAACAATGGTGGAGAAGAATCAGGCTATTGCAAAAGAATTGGAAGAGGTGAAACGTGCCTTTTATTGCGAACTATGCGACAAGCAATATAAAAAGATCAGTGAATATGAACAGCATCTGCAGAGTTATGATCATCATCATAAGAAACGATTCAAGGATATGAAGGAGAGTACGCGGCAATCTAGTGCAAATCAGAATGAGAGGGAAAAGAAACTGGCGCGTGAGAAGAAGAGAGAGGAACGAGAGTTGAAGCGGATGCAAGAGGCTCTTTTGAAGAGAACGGGTGGTGTATCGCAGCCCCCTCCACCTAAAGTCCCACTGCACCAAAGCACCACTAAGAATACAACAGCGTCGAGTACAGGCGGATGGTCTACAATAAGTGCGACACCGACAAGCTCAGGCGGAGGTTGGTCTACTGTTGATACAAGGGTAGTAGGTAGTATGACACCGAGTGGAGGAGGAGATGGCAGGACCACAGTTGAACCAGTGCCTGATAAGAAAGGGAGTGGTTGGTCGACTGTTGAAAGTACCGATAGTGATACAAACAAAGCTATCAATGAAGTAGCTTCCATAAAACCCAAACCTGATCAGTCGTCCTCACCGGCTAAACCACCAACTACGAAGATGTCTTTTGGAATTAAAAAAACGGGTGGTTTTCAATTTGGGTTAAAGAAAAAATAAAATAAAATAGGCATTTTTGGTACTTTAATATCACAAATAGAAGCGATATGCTTAAATAGCTAAATTATAGTCAACTCTACCATTTGGAACATTTTTAACCATTTAAGGGAGTATAAAACTATGCTTAATGCGTTTCCAACAGCATCGTGCACAGCAGAGACGATCTCATCCGGTGAAAATGAACGAATATCCAGGACGAATCAAGCTCAGACTTATCAACTGAAGGCACAATACGAATCTCCATTCTCAACTATCACTTAAGGGAGATCTAACATGATATTATATATGAAATTGAAATCAATATAATGACATTGCTTCAAATGGAAGTATTTATATCTTAAGATGAAATATATCTCTGCACTCGCTATTTTCCATCTCTCTATAAGAGCTCTCTTCCCTTTTGAAACAATTCATAGTGACACTGTCATTTTAGTGCAAATAAAGTGAATGAGCGAAAGGGAGACTATCAATACACATAGAGTGTGACAGTTTAACCAATGGATAGCTCCATAAATATATTTTCTTTGAACTCAGAAACATTTTATCTCTTTTCCTTTTCAAACAAATATAGAATGGGAGAACATAAACATAAAAAAGATCATAAATCGAAAAGCGATCGCCATGATAAAAAACACAAAAAGAAAAGCTCCTCCTCCTCCTCTTCCTCAAAAAGACGTGAGAAAGAGATGGATTATTCCGATCCCTCACTTTGGGTAGAGGCCGAAGGTACAACGGAAGCAACCCCCGCAGAGTATTTAAAGAACCAACAACAGGTGCAAGAACCGTCTTCTGAGCAAGTTGAAAGTTATCCTAAAGAACAAGAAGCTCGACATGGCTGGATGCTCGATGGCTCGTTTGATTTTGGTGGAATGGGAACGAAAAGAGAGAGAGAGGAGGATAAACCAAAGCCCAATCCAGACGAGGTAAAAGCAACTTATTTGTAATATGTAGATAAACAATTAAACACTTTTTATCTAGTTAAAAGTAAGCAAACGTGAATTAAATAAATATCTTGTACAAGGTATAAAAGTCGACGACATTCCCGAAGAGAAGAAACCCGCCATCAAGTTTGGTGATGCTGGTTCTAATTGGAGAATGCTAAAGTTGAAAAACGTTAGAAATCAGGCTGAGGACGACGGAAGATCTGAGAGGGAAGTTGGTATTGAACGATTTGGAGTAAGTTTTTTTTTATATTTTGGGATTTATTTACATATCTAGACAACAAAATAATAACCAGTGAGAATACAGTCTTTAGAGAAATACCAAGAGGCATTGGATGAAAGAGCATATTTAGATGGAAAGAGAGGTCGATCAAGTGATAGACGCGATGAAAGGAGAGATCAGGGCCGTCGATATATGTTTACAGATACATCGCGCGGTAAATTTAAGCGTCCAAATCAAGAAAGAGAGGAGAGGGATGATAATAAGAGACAGGCTAGAGAGACACCCTCCTCACATAGAGACAGAAGAGAACCAGCACCACCGCAACAGGCAGTAGCAGCAATAACAAAGACACAACCCACTATTCTACCTTCAGTTATTCCAACAACGCCTTCACTCTCTAGAGACCAACTCAATAAACTCAATGCCAAGGTGGTAAAGGCCAAAATGATGGGATTGCCCAACGCAGAGGAGCTCGAGCAGCAGTATAACGAAGAACTTGAAAGATTTGAAAATGGACAAGACAGTAATGTGACGGTGCTGCCCACCATGGACAGTCACGGTAGAATGTACGACTATGCCTTGAAGACGGGAGAACAGGCGCCTGTCAAGGGCAAAAAGAAGTACGAGGGCACACATGATAAGCTGACCGGGGAGCGTATTCGATATGGGACTGCCGATGATGCCTTGTCGTTATCGGATATGGTCAGACAGGAGAGGGCAAACAAGGATTCATCGATGGATTTGGAGTTCGCGAATCGTATTGTAGGAGATGCCACATTTGAGGTAAATGAGAGTAGAGTGTATACATATATATATATAACTCACTGTTGTGTGTATCATCTAGAATGACTTGGATTATATGGATGAAAAGGCAGATATTATGGCAGCCAAAAAGGGTGCATCAGAGGAACAAAAGATGCGACGTGCAGTCTCAGATTATAAACGGAACCAAGAGACATTGGACCGTTGCAAGTTCTGTTATCATGATGGTAGACAGCCACAGCTCGCCATGATCTCATTGGGGACACAAGTCTATCTGGCACTTCCTAATGTACATGAATTGACACAGGGGAATTGTTTGATTGTACCTGTACAGCATGTTTCTTCCACTTTGGAGTGCGATGATGATGTTTGGACTGAGATTAGAGTAAGCTATTTTTGATGCTATACTTGTGTTTTTTTTTTTATTGATTGTTTTCTGCCTCCTTTAGAATTTTAAAAAGTGTTTAATGAAAATGTTTCATGAACAAGGAAAAGGTGTGGTTTTTATGGAGACAGTCACCAATATTCGCGCACATCGACACGCCGTGATTGAGGCCATTCCATTACCCTATGGCGAGTATGAGGATGCACCCGCCTACTTTAAGGAGGCCATCATGGTCAGTGGAGAGGAGTGGTCCCAGCATAAAAAGTTGATTGATACCTCCGAGAGAGGTTTTAGAAATTCTATTGTAAAGAACTTGCCCTATTTCCATGTCTGGTTTGGACTGGATAAGGGCTATGGTCATGTTATTGAGAATGCAAAGGAGTTTCCCTATTGGTTTGGTAAAGAGGTGATTGCGGGCATGTTGGATCTAGGTCCGGAGCTGTGGAGAAAGCCTAAATACTATCATGCAAGTGAGAATCATCAACGTCAACAGGCTTTCCGTAAAAATTGGGAAAAGTGGGATTGGACTGCTGCTTTGTAGAGAAAGAGAATAAAGATGTATATAGTTATTGAATAGGATAGCGGAAGTCTAGCGATGATGTCATTTATATATATAACAAACGTTGTCAATTAAAAATGCATCTTTTAATTAAAAGGAAATTTGTTTTGTAGTCTTCTTTTTTACTGTTTTTTTTCAAGAAATGGAGAAAAAATGAGAAAAAGTATAACAATAATTGAGAAAAATAATAGTATTGGTATAATGAATATATTCAAACAAATAACACCATCGAAGGATTCAAACAATGGAAATGTTCGACCATATATGAGTGATATTAAGTCCATTCGTTCATAGGCCAATTTAAGTTATGAATTTAGCAAAAAGAGAGAATTCCCGTGTTGAAGTGTGAAATGTATAAAAATAAAAATGAGTAGCCTATTGTATATACAACGTGAAATGATAAAACATACGCTGTCGACGAGGCTATGGGAGAAAACAGCGACAACTGCCTAGGGACTTGAAGAAATATAGATATGGACCCTGGAAGACCAAGCAATAGAAGATCACGATACACATATCTAACTACTTAAAGCCTAAAACATAATGACAATTAGTGCAAGAAAATGATTTCGTCTAATCAAAAACTTGTCCATTATTTAATGGATATTCATTTTGCATCAATATATTAATTCAAGTAATATATAAGGAATGATATTTGAATGGAGCGTAATGTTGGCTATTTTTATTCATATTGCTTTTGAAAATGAGTGAATTTCGGGTACATCCGAGCTACTTTCATTTCCTGTTTAAAATTAAATAAATGTTGTCAGAGCACCTATTATTGATTTATATATATAGATATATTTGATCTGGGTCCTTGAAGACGAAGCTTATTTCTAGATACGATACAGAGCCAAAGGAGTGGATCAATCAACCCGAGTATTGGTTTATTTAAAAATTAATATCGCATTCAATGCTACTTTTTTTTTTGGTAAATAGTATCTATTTATGAATATAATAATAGCTTTTTAGTCAGTTACCCGAGTGAGCAAATATTTCATTATATTTTTAGGTGAATGTTATTTATGTACGATTATTTTCTTTGTTCGTTCCCGTTACGATTCAGCACCAAATATTTTTGTTGAAAACTTATATTTTTTAACTAGCCCGTTCTTTTTTTTTTTTCTTCATCAACAATC
Source organism: Backusella circina FSU 941 (assembly GCA_025399235.1). Classification (NCBI taxonomy): domain Eukaryota; kingdom Fungi; phylum Mucoromycota; class Mucoromycetes; order Mucorales; family Backusellaceae; genus Backusella; species Backusella circina. Next base: position 73,876 of record MU622398.1, read on the forward strand.
GCTATATTAAGTTGCCAGGAAATGTATACCACAAATAGATATCAAGACACTTCCTTAAAAAAGCTGTATACAAAATTTCGAGAAGTTATTAAAAAAAAAGGAGGGGGGGATCCATAACAGCAAGCTTCTAAAGGTCACTATTTGGTATATTCATTTTCGGTCTGAGGTTGAGAAACCCACTAATATTTAATCAAGGGAAGGGCTAAAGGGGGGGGGGGATAAATGGATCCTATCTATCACTTTAATTGTTATATGCAAATTATCACCCACGATCAATCAAAACGTCTATTTTACTAATATACAGATGTGAAATTGCAATACTGCAAACAGTGCAGACAATGCAAAACTGCAAAAATACAAAGTACTAATAAATCAAAGTCTTGGATCATCTTGACTTGAGTTGGATTTATTATTAGTTTGCAGTTTTGCATTTATAAAATAGAGGTGATAATTTACATATGACAATTAAAGTTGACGATAGATGGCATCCATTTAGACGCTTAAATATACGCCGTTGTGTCATCATTCATTGGTTTGGATACTGAGATTATCCCCCTTTAGTCCTCTTAACTTAGTCTCTTTTTGTAGTCAATTTTTCTGTCATCAGCATTTTCTCATTAAATATTCTCCTTTTCTCATTAATTTGAAAAAATTTCTCAATCATTTGAAAAAATTTCTCATTTTCTTGAAAAAGACAGTATGCGCTAAATGATGAAAGATATATAGCTCTTGATTGAATTCAGATAAAAAAAAAAAGTCTTTTTATTCTAAAATGCATTTCCATTTTCTGCATTCTTGATAGCGCACTAGACAAATCGAGTCTAATTGCTACAGAAAACATCGTAAAATGGGATTTGAAGGTAATACAAACGAAACTGACACCGTTTTTTTTTTTTTTATTATTATTATTTTGTGAAAGTTAGTATTTAGTGGACATATTTCATCGTTACTTAAAATATATTTGGTTGCCTTTATCACCAACAATCAAAGATGAAAACACAACTCGATGACGAAAACCAAAGTAGAAATATATACACAAGTAAACTCAGTGTGTGTCACCACAAGAAAAAAAAGAGTAATGTTTATTTTTTCACTCATCTTCTCTTTACTATTGGATGATGGATGAGCAAACAAAAACAAAACAAAGTCTTGTTGACTGTATCAATATGATGATTATGCTTAGGCTGTTATTCATTCAGAAAAAGTGCCGGTGAATGGTTCATCTGAGTTTATCTTTTTTTATGTTATTAATTTTGACTACCACGTTTGGTGGAAAGAGTCCGTATTGGCTACACAAACATAATAATAGCAAAAAGAGTGCATGTTTTCTTCTGGTATAATATATCTATATCATTAGTTACGAATCGATAGTACAGGTAGTATGTTTTATCTGTTCTGTTTATTTTAATATCTTTTATATTAGCTAAATACATATTAGATCGAGATAATCCAGTAACTGATATTGTAATACAAAAAAATACCAAGCTTTTGCATGTTACACACGAGTTCCTGGTAATAAAAATAAAAAATTAAATTGGATATGAAATAACAATATATACATTTTCTTGCTCTTCTTTACATAAAAAAAACAAAAAACAAATAATGCTTTCAAAAATAAGCTCAATTCGGCTTATTTCTGTTGCTCTTATTATTTGTTCCATTTTATTCATTTCTTCGTATCTCATTCATATTGATCAGCAAAAGACGCTTCAATTCGAGTTGGATACACAGAGAGCAAAAGAGATCTTGATACAACAACAGCAAGAGGAGCATTTAAAGTCGATTGAATTGGAAAACCAAAGATTATTACAGATCGAGCAGAATAAGACAATCCATGAACCTGGTAAGAATGGATAGCAACAAACCACTCTTCTTTTTATATAACATTTGCTCTATAGTCATTACTAGTCAAGATGAGGATATGGATGAGTTAATAAAAAAGTACTTTATTGCCGTGCCAACACCTATTGATCCATGGACAAGTAAAATATTATTTATTATTTTTTAAAGGGCTTTCTTGCTCATCTCTCTTTTTTTTTTTTTTTGGCCATGTCAGATACAACACTCGAATTATTCCAATCACCGCTCGGTGCCCAACTAAAAGCAGATCTCTTCACCATCGATGAAGATATCCCCAATTTTAAAGCACTCACCGTTCGAGAACGAGTGTTTAAAGCACTCTACCAATACCTCGACGATGGACACACGGATGATACTACCATCTGGGATCTCTATACAAGCCTTGAGGACGTCCTCTATCCCTGGATCAAGCCACACTGGAAGCATGTCTTTGACATCAACAAGAACCAACAGGGCCGAGGCATTGTCATGTGTGTAGGAAACGACTACTTTGGCCATGCCGTCACCGCCATCACCGCCATCCGCAACGTGCTCGACTCTGACTTGCCCATCGAGATCTTCTACATTGACGAGTATGATCTCTCCGAGGACAAGCGCAACTACTTTGACAGCCTCGACAAGGTCTCGACCCGACCCCTCGTGAACGCCATCAACGACCAATATACCCAGTTTGGAGGTTGGGCCATGAAGCCCTATGCCATCCTTGCCAGTCGCTTTAGCGAGGTCCTCTTGATGGACGCCGATGTATTTCTGTTTCAAAAGCCCGATGTTCTCTTTGAGGATGCAGGCTACCAAACCACGGGTGCGCTCTTCTTTTTGGATCGCACCCTGTTCCCCAACTGGGATGTGGGTCGCCAATGGATGAACTCATTTTTGCCCACAAAGTCAAGCTATGTGAAGGAGTCAAGATGGTATCTGGATACCTCAGCGCATGAACAGGAGTCGGGCATTGTGGTGATTGATAAGCGCAAAGCGCTTTTTGGACTGTTGTCAACGTGCAAGATGAATGATAAGAACGAACGAGATAAGGTGGCTTATGAACGTATACATGGTGATAAAGAGGTAACAAAAAAAAAAAAAAAGAAAAGAAACCAAATAGATACAAGTATTTACAAGTCTATGTATATAGACTTTCTGGGTTGGATTTGAAATGGTACAAACCCCATATACATTTGTTCGTTCCTATGGTGCAGTAATAGGTGGCTTGGGCGATGCCGGTAACAAGGACACCGTCTGCGGTAACCAACTCCACCTAGATGCCAATCAGAAGCCACTCTGGTGGAACGGTGGCATCCTTCGTGATAAGAACAGATGGTCCGACCGTTACTTGAAATTCACTCACTATGCCCAAGGGGAGGATTGGCAATTTGAAACCTCGTGTATTAAAAACAAGGACAAGATTAGTAAATTAAGCAGCAAGGAACAGAAATTGGGTGCATTGTACATTGAAATAGATAAAAAGAGAAGAAACGGCGAGCTGAGCACACTTTTAGACGAAGAAGAATAAAGTTTATTTATTTATTTATTTTTTTAATTCATTAATAAAATCTTAAACAACTGTAACCATTAAAATCAAAATTCTCTTCGGGACGACATGCACACCTGGAATAGAGTGACTTTTCAGTTGGACAGTGTGTAAAGAAGTTGGCTACTCGATAGCCGATATTATCCCAAAAGTGAATGTCCTGTTTTCTTAAGAATAGGACGGCGCCTAGTGATTGAATCACGGGGTCGCCCCACCGTTCGTAAAATATGCCATTGGATTTGTCTAAATAGTCAAAAAAGTGTTGGTAGACCTCTCCTCGATAGAATGCAACATTGACAATCTTCATATATAAAAGTGTTAGTTGGGGAGTTTACATAAAAGTGTGCCTTGCTTTTACCTGAAAGTTATTCCATAAATGACATCGATTGAATTCCTCTGTGCCTTCATCCCAGATAAAGTGCCATAATGAGTCTGGATCCGTCTTTTGCTGTACTAATAGTCTATTTTCATTTGCAAAATTCAATACTGTATCGTACAAAGTGGGTATTGTTTCGGGATACTCATACAGAGCCATTGAAAACGATGTTGTTTTGTTATTTTCCATCATGAATTGAAACGGGTCTTGCTCAATGGGGCAAATGTATTCGGTTCCGGCTTCAAATCTCCAGGCATAGTCCAATTCTTGCATAAGGGGATGTCTATTTTGGGTATATTTAGAAAGGTTATTATTATTCTATATGAGAGGCCTTTTCTTTTTTTTTTTTTTACCTATAGATGGTTCCTGCCATAAATCTTGATTGGAACCGATAATCTTCACTATCACCAAACATGGATGAATTGAGATCAATTCGAGCGGATGCTGCCTTTTTTAAATCTATTGCATCAGGGTATCCATAGAGATCCCTTCCCACTCGCTGGAAGAGAACATCTGCTTTTGTGAGTGAACTTGCGAGTTCTTGATACTCGGTACCAAGGTGTTCGTCTGTGAAGATAATATAAGGGTAATTGAATTCTTTATTGAATGAGTCCTCTAAGTTGCGAATGGTATATCTTAATCTTGTTAATGAGGTGGCATCGCTTTTGACAAATGTGTAAAAGGCTGCTTTGAAGCGGTCATGAGGGAAACTTAGTGTTGCGGGGTTGTTGTAATGGTATTGATGAAGAATGGGTGGGAGTGGTTTGAGTGTTGTTTGAGTAAACAGATAGGCACCAGTCAAGAGAACCAATGCCACTAAAAGTACCACTCGTACAAACGATTTATTATAATTCATAAAAAAGAGATGTAGATTTAAATGAATGTATAGTTTTAATGAGCTTTCATCTTGAAAAAAGTAAAAAAAAAAATGAGAAAAGTTCGATTCGGCGTTTGAATTCAATAGAAAGGGTTCCCCTTTTTCTTTAAAAATATTAAGGGGAAAGTGTCTTGATTCCATATGATCATTGGCTCTAATGGTGATGTGAAATACATATTGGTATTTAATGTATCCATTTGTTTTGATTGTCAATAATAATGGAGGTTCTATGATGTAACAAGATGGATTTTACGCACTGATCCAAGCAAATGCGGATTCAATTCGCCTATTCAATAAAAGAACAAATTAATTCCAAATCGAGAATAAGTTTTCTCTCGCTCTCTCTAAATATGAATAAATTAACCTTGGCTTCTTGATGATTCTCAAAAGGATTTACTACAAATGATGTAAAATATTGAAAACGTGTTTGATTTGCTAAGAAAAGTTTAGCATAAAAAAGAGAGAGTCGTTTAAACCGTTTATATCAAGAAGGGATAAAGACAATGTATAAAAGACACTGTTTTAATATCCCCAGAATCCTTTTTTTTTTTAATTAAATATCCTTTTTATCTATTTTTGTCTATAGACAGATAGAGATAGAGATAGAGATTTGCTCAACGTAAACCATCATACACACTTCAAAGGTTCCTTTTTTTTTTTTAAAAAAAAAAAAAAAAGAAAATCTATGATAAATAAACAAGTACACTCTTTGCTTATCGTTCATGCATCTGTATTTCTTATTGTTAAATTTCCTTTTTTGGGATCATTCCAAGTTGAATATATAAAAAAGTGTAAAGTACTTGACTCCTACCCTCACCCCTTCCCTTTTTTTTTTTTTTATTATTTATTTATAAAGAAATATATTCCATTTGTTTTCTTTTTACTGTTTTATATATAATCATGACTCGCTCAAAAGTCACTCCACCACTTTCAGATATAAACGAAAAACAACAAGAATGGAAAGATGAAATACCAAAGGACATTGAAATGTATCTTGATACCCCACCCACCTATGGTCTTACACATCAACAAGTACAGGATCGATTAGCAAGATTTGGAAAAAATGAATTACAAGAAAAGAAACCAAGCAAAATATTACACTTTCTTTCGTTTTGTAATAATAAAAGCCTTTTTTTTTTTTTTCTCATCCACATCCTTGTTTAATCGTTTTTTTTTTTATATATATAGTTACGGGTGCCATTGCTTATCTGATGGAAATCTCTCTTTTATTAACTATCCTCACCCATGATTGGCTTGATTTTGGTATCATCACCGCCATGCTCATTATCAATGCACTCATAGGGTATGTCGAGGAAGCCAGAGCAGATTCTGCCATCTCTGCCTTAAAGAACAGTCTGGCGCTACTGACACGGTGCTGGCGACAGGGACAGCTGGTTGAATTGGAGGCATCCGAGCTTGTTGTGGGCGACGTGATTGTTCTGAGATTGGGTGATATTGTCCCTGCAGATGTGCGGCTTCTGGGCATCGGGTCCACGGGGGAGGCCGTTGAGGGGGATCTGGTCATTGACCAGAGTGCACTGACGGGCGAGTCTCTTCCCGTCAAGCGTAGCATGAACGACATGGTCTACTCGTCAAGTGTTGTGAGACAGGGGCAGCAATTGGGTATAGTAGTACGCACGGGTGCAAATACGTTTATTGGTAAGGCGGCAAGTCTGATATCGATTACAACGAGCGAGGGCCATTTCCAAAAGGTGATCAATTACATTGGGTATTTTTTGATTATATTGTCCTTGTTGCTGGTGTCGATTATCTTTGTGTATGATTTGGTCGAGAAGAAGTGGAGGAATGGCACTGTTACAGGTGAAGATGTATTGCAAGCATTGAAAGAAGTGGTGGTGCTTACTATTGCAGCGTAAGGAAGAGCTCTCTTTTTTTTTTTAGCTTTAGTATTGCATTTTTGAAACATTTTCTTTTTTTTTTTCTAGAATTCCTGTTGGATTACCCACTGTCATGTCAGTAACGATGGCAGTCGGTGCGAAACAACTTGCCAAAAAAAATGTCATTGTAAAGAGACTCACCGCCGTTGAAGAACTCGCCTCCGTCTCCATTCTCTGTAGTGACAAGACGGGCACTCTGACCCTAAATAAGCTTACATTTGATGAGCCCTATTTAGCAAATGCATACAGCAAATCTGATCTGCTGCTCTATGCCTATCTTGCATCTGAACCTGCAACAAGTGATCCCATTGAATGTGCAGTGCGACAAGCTGCACAGGACTTGGACGTGTCTGGATTCAAGACCGTCTCCTTTAAGCCGTTCGACCCTACAGACAAGATCTCACGCGCCACCATCTCGGACGGTACCACACAGTTCAAGGTGGCCAAGGGTGCACCGCAGGCAATCCTAGAGCTCCTAGGCGACCAAGAGGATACATGGGAGATAGAGAGGACCATCGAGACATTTGCATCGAGAGGACTCCGTGCGTTGGGTGTGGCAAGAACCAAACCAAATCAGCAGCAACCTGCTGAGTGGGAATTCGTGGGTCTGTTTAGCTTGATAGATCCACCTCGCGATGACTCTGCGCAAACTATCCGGGAGTGTGCAGAGTATGGTATTTCGGTAAAGATGATCACAGGTGATCAGACCGTCATTGCCAAGGAGGTGGCATATCGATTGGGCATGGGTCAGGATATTTTAGATGCAAGCAGCTTGGTCGATCCTTCAAAGACAGATGACCAGGTTGCAGAGGAATGCTTATCTGTTGATGGATTCGCGCGGGTGATACCAGGTATACACAATAGTATCTTGATTTTTTTATATATGTGCCTTTTCTCACTAAAAAAGATGTCACTTTTTTTTGGTTTTTTTTTTTTTGCTATTTTTAGAACACAAATATAAAGTGGTTGAAATGTTACAGAATAAGGGTTTGTTTGTTGCCATGACTGGAGATGGTGTGAATGATGCACCTGCATTAAAAAAGGTACACTTTTAAAATTTCTTTAAACCTCCCTCCCCTCTTTCTCGCCCACACTGACATGCTATATAGGCCAATGTTGGTATTGCTGTTCACGGTAGCACGGATGCCGCAAGAACCGCCTCTGACATCGTCCTACTCAGTCACGGCCTCTCCGCCATCATGGATGGCATCAAAACATCCCGCATGATCTTCCAGCGGCTACAGTCCTACGCCCTTTACCGCATCACCTCCACCATCCACTTTCTCATCTTCTTTTTCGTGATTACACTAACAGAGGATTGGAAGATGCCACCCATTTTCTTGATCCTCATCTCGGTGTTGAATGATGCGGCTACCATGGTCATGGCTGTCGATAATGTCACCATATCAAAGTCCCCGGATCTATGGCGTCTTCGTCTTTTGATTGTGTTGTCAACGGTGCTGGCAGGTGTTTTATCGCTTTTTTCGTTTGCTCATTTTTATATCTTTCGAGATGTGATGAAGGTATCTCCGGGTGAATTATCCACCATTATGTATCTTCATATTTCATGTGGTAAGCAAAAAAAAAAAAAAAAAAAGTTATATATATATATATAAAAAACTAAAAAAAAAATGTATTTGTTGTTGTTGGTTAAAAGCACCTCATTTCATCATCTTTTCTACCCGCACTGAAAACTTTTGTTGGAAGAGCATGCCTTCCAAAACCTTCACAGCGATTATTTTATGCACACAGATGGTTGCACTGCTTCTCTCTGTCTATGGCTGTGTTGGCGATCAGACCGTGGAGCCCATTGGATGGGCTAAAGGGGTTGCTATTATTGTGATTGCACTTGTCACGTTTATTTTGATTGATCTTGTCAAGGTGGCTATCATTCGGCTTTGGCATTGGCAATTCAACACGACCACTCCGACGCGGGCACAAAAGTTTCAATTGGAGCATAAATCAGAGTTGCAGTGGTGATAGAATAGTGTAATAAATAAGATTATTGAAAGATACGAGAGAGTATGTCATTTTCTTTTCAAGTTGTGTAGTCCTTTCACTTGGAGACAGAACATGATTGAATAAACTGTGTAAATGATTGAAAATAGAAGCTTTGGAATTCATTTGAATTAGCAATGCTTGATATTGTAAACAAAGAGCACAAAGTGTTTAATGACTTTCATACTAAGGGCCATTTTTTTTTCTTTAAATTTAGACTCAAAACTAAATTTCCTTATTCATTTATTTTCTTTTCTTCTTTTCCCTTTTTTTTTTATTACAAGATAGAAATAAACACCTTTTTTTTTTTCCTTTTTTTTTCTGTTTTTTGTAAAAGGAATCTAGTTTAATTAAAAGACAAGATGGATGCGGATGGACCTTCAGGTAAAAAGGCTCTCTATAGCATCTGTGTGCGTTCCATTTTGTTGACAAATAGGAATAGGTTTTCGTAACGCACCTGTAACAAAGTGTCTGGTACCTGTTATTGGAGGTTGCTCTGCATTAGCCATTGCTTTTCATTTTAAACCTCACATGGCACTTCCACAACTTGTTGGGCAGCACCAGGTGAGTTTCCCCCAAAAAAAAAATAAAAATAAATAAAAAACTTACTCTTATTTGGGGCAGTTCTGGAGACTATTTACAAATCATTGGGCATTCAGTAATATAAGTAGCACGGTGATGGGAACATGGCTTATTTATCGTATGAAAATTGTTGAGAGACGCTATGGAAGTGCTAAATATTCAGTAAGGAAGAGAGAGAAAAAGAAAGAAAGAGAGAGAGCGAGAGAGATTAAATAAAGGTGGGAATGTATAGGCGCTTTTATGCATCTCGTTTGTAGCTTCGACATTACTTCAAACAGGTGTTCTTGCATGTGGTTCTTCATTTGGCTTAAAGTCGATCTTGGGTGGACCGTAAGTTACAAAATACATAGAGGTTGTTACACATATACATAGGCTCAATGAATATACAAAAGTTATGCTATGCTTTTTGCAGTTCTTTATCAATTTCAAAACATTGTCCCTCCAAGTTATCAAGCCCAAATGCTGGGTGTCACCATCACTGATAAGACATACGTTTCATTGGCGGCTATTCATGTAATGATCATCATCTTTAGAAAAAAAAAAAAAAATAACAATTCCCCAACTCATCCTCCTTTATTTATTCTTAGTTACTCTTTTCCAGTATGAGTGCCTCTAGTATTGTGCCCTGTATCTGTGGTTGGGTGATTGGCGCTGCATACGCCTCAAATGTATCAAATATTAAAAAATGGCGTTTTCCTGTTTGGACTAGCAAGATGGCATCCAAGTATATATTACCCTTGTTGGCCACTAATAAAAAGTTAAAGTCAGATCGTCGTACTCCATCCGTGAATACTAGCAGCAGCAGTAGTAGTAGTAGTAATAGTAGTAGTAGAAGAAGAACTCCTCCTCAACCACAACAAGAAGCTGAACCACTTGTATCAGAAGAAAACATTGATACAATGATGGCCATGTTTCCCGATTACACTAGAGATAATATCAAGGATGCTCTGGTTAGATCCAACCAGGATCTTAATCACGCTGCTGATATATTATTACAATCAGGTGCCAATTAAGAACACACATACACACAATCCAAAAATAAAAATAAAATGATAAAGTGTATATATATATATATATTTATTTATTTAAAAGATAATGCTACCTGTTAAGCGTGGTGTCGGTTTTCCAGCAGGTGCATTATTTATAGCAGTGTTGGTGCCATTGATTTTTTTAGAGCCAACACCCTCATTGTGTGCAAATGAAAAAGATGCTTCCAACTTTTTGGTGTCATGAGCGACAAGGGGTCGGTCTTCAGGCGGCTGATAGGTAAAGATGTTGCGAGAGGGTCGAGCTGTAGGTTCAGCACGACGGACAGGGCGGTTTACCATGTCTTGGGGATTGACAGGTCCAAATATTCTATTGTTACTTACTTTATAAAAACAAAAAAATCAGTCTCTCTCACTGAAGAGGCTATCAAACACACACTCTTCTCCTCTTTTTTTTTTTTTTTACTACTTACGATGTGATGGACGGTCCTGCAGCTTAATTGTCAAGTAAGTAGTCATAAAAAGGGGGAGGTAAGTTTTATTGCAATCATGCACAATAGGATGATGCTGATTTACCTTTAAATCATTCAAGTCCTCTTCAATACCCAAAGCTTTTAATTGAACAGCCTTTGGGTTAAAGTAAACATCGGCCTGCTCAGTACCAGTGACGGGTAAGCTTTGCTTATCGGTAATTAATTTCAATTGCTTTAATACCGAGGCTTGATCCCAATGATAATGAATAGAGGCAATTTTATCCTCCTCAAAAGTAACTGAAGTGATCTATATATAGACACAGTCATTTGTTATATATACTAAAAATAATAATAATAAAAAAATAGTCTTATTTACCACAGGTATCTTTACAGTCGTGTTCAACTAGATGTATATTTTAAAAAATATGAGCGGACACAACAAATTAATTAAACAAAGTCACACACATACCAAATAGCCTTCATCCACACCAGGCACAAGCCAACTGCACTCGCCAGTATGAAAGGTGATGATCCAATTAGACTCTTCAATTAACTTGTTACCAGCATGAAGCGTGTGATGCACAGTTTCCTTGACGGAATTTACTTTTTCAGAGAACTGAGGGTTGAGGAAAAACCGACGTATCTGTGCGTTGCCTCTTGCACCGACTAAAGTGGGCACGTACATGATGGATGCATCCTCTGTGTACAGGTCCACTTGGGTGCGTTTGTTTTTAAAGCTAGTCCAGATCTCCATGGTTTGTTTTTTGTTAAAAAGAAAGAAGAAAAGAGTGAGAAAGAAAGAAAGAAAAAAAAGAGAGAGTTCTCTATATATAAATATAAATAATAATAATAATAAATTAAATCCACTTTGTGTGTATTAAAAAAATTGTATAACAAAAGGGGGTTAGACCCAGACTTTTTGTTACATTTAGGCTCCTTATTGTTTAAAATGCGTAACTTTTTTTTTAAAAAAAAAGTACATATATTATTGTACAATAGAAACATATTAATTGTGTTGGGAGGAGAGACATGCTTGACAACATCGTTCATATGGTTTTTGAATAACTTGTTTACGCTGATGCTAAATAAAAGAGAGATTTTTTAGCAAAATCCTTGTTCTCCTTTTTTTTTTTTTTATTGATAATGTTGCTCCTAGTTTTTTATTTATTTCTTGTTTATATATATACCTCTGTAGATGCTCGCGTATTTTTCATGTCATGTTGCACGGATTCACATGACGACCCTGAAGAAGAGGCAGCAAGAGAGCTTGTTGTTGAATGATGCGCCTGTTTCTTATTGGCCCAAGCGGTTGTCTCCTTTTGGACCGTATGACGCTGGGTCGGTGATGCTTGACGCAAAGATGAATTTGGAGAGGACGATTTTCGTTTTGATGGATATTGGATAGAGTTGGTAGTGATAGATAGTGTGTGACGGCCTGTCTGTTGTGTTGATTTGCTGATGGCAGGTGACTTTTCATATGAAATTGGCGGTTGTTGTTTGGTGGTAGGAAATGAGATGCATTTTTCTCGTACTCTTCTCACAGGCGATTGGAAGGAGGAAGATGAGAGAAGTGGGGATGAGGGGGGAGGGCTGGGGTATATGGTTTGAGGGTCTGATGTTGCACAGCAAGGTCTTGAACAACGAGCAAAAATAGTTGGTGTCGTAGCTCCGGATGATCCGTTATTGTACCGTTGTTTCATGAGAAGCGTCTTTTGCGATGATACTGATGATGCTACTGATGAAGCTGCTGTTGATGAATATCCAAAAAATAGGTCATCATCATCCAATTCATGATGGTTTTTCTTCTTGTTGCCACCTCTTCTTGATATTCGATTCATTTCATCTTGTACATTTAGTAAACGTGCTACATTATCAAGAAATAGAAGGCCAGCAAGTAGTAACCAACGCATGCTCTGTCGAATCAGGCATGATGGTGCATATGCTTCAAAAAGGGTTTCTGTATCTTGTGTTCTTTTGGGAGGCAGCATTGTCACTATCTTTATAATGGATGCTTGAAGTTGAAGTAGAAATAGGGTTGTAATGGAAGGTATTATTGTTGCCTTATTGTTATTGTGACATTCCTCCTCAAAAATGTCTTGTTTGACCCTATCATAGAGATAAACAGGTCGATCACTTGTAAAGGGACTTTTTTTAGCGCTTCTAATCATTGTTCTCAATCTTTTTTTCTTTTTGCTTTTAGGAGTAGCAGTAAACAGAAAGAAAAAGGGAAGAAATGAAAAATAAAATAAGGTTTTGTACTTTTATAATATTAGTAAAAACTAATTAGGAAATGAGGGATGGAGGTACGCTATTATTATAGAGAAGAAGAAGAAGAAAGAGAAGAAGAGAATTTTTTAGTTCAAGAAATATTATCAGCATTCGTTATATACGCACACATTCATGTTATTTTGTTTGATCATTGTTTACATTACAGAATGGCTTGCTGACCTGCATTTCAAACATATATGTATTTAGTCTGAGCAGGAAAACTCCGCGCTCTACTCTTTCTTTCGATTCAATGCACTCTTGAATCATTGAAATATCCGTCATATCATTGTCATAAAAGTTGGAACCACATAAAGAAACTAGTTTTGTTTTTTTATTACAAAAGAGAGACGAGTATTATTTTTTTTTTGTACAGATTAGGATTCTAATTAAATTCTTATCGTTAAGCTTTTTTTGTAAGAGCACGAAAACCTAAATCACCACAATAAACTAATAACGTTTTAGCTCAATAATAAATAAATAAAGATAGACATATATAATACAAAACCATTTGATAATCCGACCCTTTCCATCTTCTCCTATTTATTATCCCATCCTGGTTCAAGTAAAATAGTAGTAGAAATTGAAAGAGTGCAATCAAGCGTTTTTCTTGTCGTGAAAAAGGGGGTAAAAACGCTTTTTTCCATCTTTTTGTATAACGCTTAAGCATATATCAAACTGTTTTTGGAAGAGATATATAAGCCCCCTCTTTTGACAATGAAAAAAAAGAGAGAGAGAGAGAGAGAGAGACATGATTTTATTTTTATTACCAGTTATTGGAAAAAAAGAATATTTTAAACTAACCCATCTACATGTTTGTATGGTACTTTTGAGTTTCATGATTGTAATTTAAAATTGTATAAATCCTAAACCTTGTTATAAAAAAACTGATAAATAGATCAAACGGTTTAATATATACGAGTTTTATCGAGAACAAGATACACTTTATTTTTAAGCCACCGAAAATGAGTAGAAGCACAATGAATGAGTCTATTTGTCTTGATTGAGTAGTAAATGATTGAAGCTCTATACTTTATAAATCTCGGTTTTGTCTGGTTGCAAGTCTTACTATTACTCTAAATACAATTCGATTTATTAATGGAGATACTTTCACAAGACAGACAGTTTAGAATGGCTCACTTTCGACTTTTTTTTTTTCTTTTTTTTTTTTTTTCTTCCTTTTGTTTGAATCTCAGTTTCCCGATTTGTAAAATGGGACCCCCCTTGGTAATGTTTTCAAATCCCCTTTCCACCCCCTTTATTTTCATCTTTCTTTTTTGTAACAAAAACACAACAAAAAATGGCATCCAAGTTTATCGGCTGTGCTCAAGTCTATCTTAACAAAGCTATTGGTAAAATCATTTCTTTTATGATATAAGGCATCTATCTTACACCTCTTTTGTTTAGCCCTTCAAAAGCCTATTGTCTACAACACAAAGGTCGCTATTGAAGTTGCCAAGCAGGTCTATGTCAAGGAAGGCATGTCATTCCCCAGCGGTGCTCAATTCGCACAGGCTCAGCAAACCCTTAGACAATCTCTCAAGATCAACAACCTCAAGAACCTCGGATGTGCTGATTTTGCAAAGGCTGGTGTTGTTTTGGCCGAAGTTTATACATTCTTCCTCATTGGTGAGATTATTGGTCGCAAGAACTTGATTGGTTATAATGTCAAGTCTGAAGAGGTTGCTCACGAGCACTAAGAGTCGAAATTTTTAATATATATTGTAGAATTGTTTTTGAAAATATACTTTAGATGTAATAGTAATAAAAAGAAAGAAAGGGATACTTGATATCAATATAGAGAACGAGTGTCTTTTGCTGTTGATGTGTGGGTTATGGTGAAATAGAGAAAATGATCTTACTTTATCAAAATAACGATGTTTAAAGAGATGTCAGATATCTTGGCTAGATAAGGAAATGGCACCGATGACTTTAAGTTTTTTATTTGAAAACAGGGTTCATTCGTTATTTCCAAAGGCTTTGTGTATCATGATCTATCAAGCTGTCATGGTTAGTATAATACGACACAGCAAAGCATGTGACCTTTATAGGATATTCATGACCACTCTATCAAGCTTTCTATTTTGTGTTGGAAAAGGGGATTATCGTTGTGTTCGGCGTATCTCAATGTTTTTTTTACTTTATTGTCAGATATTGGAATGATAAATCAAAAATGGTATTTCGTGGATCAAAAGTTTTTTGTTTATAAACCGTGAGATGAATCAGTCAGCACCACTTTTCCCTTGATTTACAATGAAAAAGTTGAAGATTCTATCCCGAGTTTTATATTGTTTATTTTCAATCGAAATAACCAACAAGGAAGAAAGATGGATAAAAGCATCCACTCAAAGTAGCTCATGTTTTCTTTCTTTTTTTTTTAAAAAAATAAAAAAATAAATATTACACCAATCAGTAAATAAGGGCTATGTATTACATTGCTTGTTGTCGGTGATAGAGAAAAGAGTATTCTTCTACAATTTATCGCATGTCCTTTTATCTCTTTGAAACAATCCACGCTTGTAAGTCTCTTTCTTTCTTATTCATGTATAATGTTACTGTTGTTGTTTTTTTTCTATTAAAAAAAGAGTTTAACTAGTCATGCCACTTTTAAAAAGCATGCGTATTCAGCCACTAGAATATACCATTTACGATTTATATCACCGTGGACTGTGTTACTTGCCATTCTAACGGATTTCGCTGTTATTTTGTACAAATCTGTACATTTTTTTACTTATAAAATTTTGAGGTGATTCACACAAAAGCGTAGTCAATTAGAAGGTCTTACACAGACTCGTGTCCCAGTTACTCCCGTTCTGTTTTCTTTCTCTTTAGTGAGAAGAAAAAAAAAAAAAAAAGAATATCATCATCACTTAATTAAACAAAGTATATTTATGGATCAACAGTTATCAAAGAATAGGTTATGAAAAGAATACAAAAAAAAAAAAAAAAAAACCAAGCCTACCATTGCAACGTTGTACTTAAAAAAGAAAGAGAGAGAGAGAGAGGAAAACTGGTGCTAAACCTTGCTGAATCGTATTTTGTGAACAAAATGTTTAGACACTAGTCTTTTATATACTATTTAATTATGCCACCATAACATGACCAAAAGGCTTAGAGCTTTTGTTTATTTTTTTTAAAAATACACAAAACCAATCATTTCGTTTTCGCTTTGGCGTGTGTGTTGACAAACCCATAAACAGTGTCTCCACATCAGATGCAAGGAACTCAAGTGTAACCATTGTACTGATTTCTAATATAAATCACAAAAAAAAAAAGCGTAAAAGATATCCTTTTCGTTTCTCTGGTTCCTTTTGTTTTTTTTTATTCTTCTTCATATATGTTCACATTTAATATCAATTACCCTGCAGGATTAGCCACAATAGTGAGCTTTCTTTCACTAGTGTGTCATACAGGTAAATGACAGCTTGAAAAAAAAAAAAAAAAAAAAAGATGCAGACACTGAATATAGAGAGTTTAATTGTTATAGTTCAATTTGTATTTCTCGCAAAGTTCGATGACCCAAAGAATTGGACAAGTAGAGTCCCACCTAGAGTAAGTGAAAAGAGAGAAGAGGCGAAACAAGTAACACTTTTTTAACCCTTGTATATAGTACATTATGACTTTTATCGCTGGTGCAGATTCCTGCCTAACAGGCTATTTCTTTTTAAGAGCAGAGACAATAAGGAAAAATAAAGCGAGAAGCATTGCTCTCTTTACATTAATCATTTCACTCGTTTCAGTTGTCTTGTATTCCCTCAGAGATACAACCACTTGGATTCCAGGTCCTTACTATGGTGGTGGTTATTCTTCAGAGTGTGATTTATTGACGGGCTATACTAAACTTCGCTGTCGTAAGTTTAATATATTTATACAATGTCCAAAAACAATGAATTTGAAACATTTATCTTTTTCTTTTAGAGTTGATTGATGTTACCTTTATTTCAATGATTGTTGCTGCCGGGTGTTGGTTTATCGCCATGTTTGGTTCAAAGCCAGAACCAAAGTCCAAGAAGAATAAAAATAAGAAAGATGCCGATGTCGAGAGTGTGATTCTCAACTACAACGAGCCACATAGACAACAACCTGTTATTACCATCATTCAGGAGGAGTTTAACCCAGATGAAGGTAAAAAGGTGGTGTCAAAGGAGAACAAGAGACAGACGATAGAGAACCGTCCTAGTGAGCGTACCGTTGTAGAAGACGAGAAGGTTGAATTTCTTGATGAAAAGGAGTATAAGGCTTAAGCAATATATATGTCTCTACACATGTCCCCCAACAAGCACACAAATTTATGTATTATAATCACTTTTACGTATATACTTTATATATATTATCCTATAATAAAAGCTAATCATTATCAAGTCTCTCACTCATTTCCCCCTCTACTTTTAAATTGATTATGTTTTAAAGATAGCATGTACCTTGATCTTATGGAAGAGACCACAACACTCTTTTTTTTCTTTGATGTTGTTTTATACAAAAGGTAAACTACTCATCTATCATCCACAATCTCAAAATAAAATACAAATGTATTTTTCCCATTTATTTTAATAAGTTACACACACAGAGATAAAAACGAATATGAATTGGTTTATATTTTATTTATAATTTTAATTAATGTAAATATGCCAAATGTATATTTATGTAAATGCCCATTTTCTTTTCTTTTCTTTTTTTTTTTTTTTTTTTTTTTTTTTTTTTTTTTTACTACACAAAGTCTCCATTCAACGTTGCGTTATTAGGTGCTGCCTCCAAGTCTAAAAGATTAGTCAAGAATTGATAAACCTCAGTATTAAAGAATGGCTTCACCACGGTTCCCGGAGCATAATTCACTTTAGGCCCCTTTGCCATAAAGATGGCCCGCATCTCATAAGCCAAATTATCATACCCATGGATCCCTCGAGGTCTAAAATCCTTTCCTGATGCAACATCATAATCCTTTGTTTCAATAATGGCATAGCCTACATCTGGTATCATGATGATGGGTGCGATACGCTCGGTTGATTTGTAGTGATATCTTTCGGGTATATCCTCTCGTTTATAGAATTGGAAGTGTGGATTGGGATGTGTCTCTGTATAGACTTCCAGTTCATAGTAGATTTTGTCTATAGCATCCTCTGGCGCATCATCATTGGCACGGATGCCGAGTAATGGCCATGCTTCTCTTTCGCGCATATAGGAGAGTGACTCTGGAGAGAATATCTTGTCAAAGAAGATCAATGTTGATTTATCCGTGCCTGCCATACCGTGATCGCTTACCTACAAAAGAACATTTATGAGTATATATGTATATAAGTCTATCTATTTATTTTCTCTATTTCTCATATCAATAGTAAAAAAAACTCACAATGACAAGATGTACATGTGAATCCAGGTTTCTTTTCTCCAATCCCTTCATCAAATGCCCAATAGCATCATCCATCTCTACCAATATTGTATTCATCTATATAGATATGGCCCTCGTAAGAAAAACTATTTTAAAATGACCATATATAACACCATTTACCCCTTTTCCATCCGGTCCACCACCATGTCCCTTCTGATCTACTCTAGGAATATACACAGAAATAGACTGAGGACGCTCCTCCCTCGGCATATCTAGCCAATCTAACGTCATATCCATCTTGTCCCTTGCCGTCACATTTCTCGTATAAGGGATGTACATATCAGGTCGCTTTGATTGGATAGCGACATCTGATCCAGGCCACATCATGACCCCAGACCTTTTACCTTGGTTTGTACTTGTGATCCAGATGGGTTCTCCTCCCCACCATTTGGCGTTGCCACTGATGTCGGGCTTTTTATGTATATACTCTTCTTTTAGTATCGGATCGTAGAATTCGTTGGCGACGATACCGTGGGCTTCAGGGTAGAGTCCAGTAGCCAAGGTCCAATGATTGGGAAATGTAATGGACTTTTTTTTTTTTTTTTATTTAAAAAAAAAAAGAGGGGAGTAACTGTTATATTACTGTTTTACAATATAGAAGAGAGTTGACTTACAGGAAATGAAGGATACATATGCTCTGCTCTTATACCTTGTAATGCTATATTTTATAAAGAGTTGTATGAATCGGTTGTTTGACATCTTGTGTGTGCTTTTACCTATTGATTCTATATTTGGCGTGACTTTTCGTTCTAGATAATCATTTCTAAAGCCATCCAGCGATATAAAGATAACAGTCGTATCAAAATAATCTGTACCATTAAAATAGAGGGTTGATTTGGTTTGAAGAGGTTGCTTCTGTCGCTTGAACGTATTGAGCCCAATAATGAAAAAACAGCATGCTGAGAGTGTAAGCATAAACATACGGAATGTCTAAAAAAAAAAAAAAAAAAAAAAGAGGGGAATGTTTGAGTCGACTTATGTATGTTATTTTTTTTTTTCTGCTTTACAGGCTTGAAAGTCGGTTTTTTACTGATACTGTTGGGCTTGGGTTCCCAAGCATCGGTTCCTATTTCAATGACTTGACTTAATAGACCGTCATTCTCTGTGTCGATGCGTTCTTCAGTGTCATTTTTAACAGTTTCTTCGGATGCGTATTTTTTAGGTCTCTGCAAAAGAGATTGCTTTTTATTGATTGACATGTCCCTGTTTAGATGGAAATGGAAAGGAAACAAAATAAATAAAGGAGGGAAAGAGCCAAATATAACAGTGCTTTCGAGTGTCGTTTTTATTGGCTCATCTGTGGCTGAAACCCTTTTTTAGGGAACGCTTTATGTATTTGCCTTGTCTGCCTGTTCGTGACACTTTTACTTTTAAATTCTCAAAGCGATGTTAATAGTGGTAACGTTGGTTATTTATAACCATCATTCGTATTTCTGCTGCTATATTGTATTTTTTACGCATGAAATAGTCATGCAACTAAGTATTAATATACTGTGTTGCGCAAATAAATGAGAAATGAATAAACGAAGCTCCTAAAAAATGAAATATCCAATAAATGGAAAGTTGTATGCAGGTTTATAGTATTCAATGATGCATTTAGTAGCAAGAAACACCGCTTCAATCTGTTTTTGTGTCTCCAAATACCATATTCTATCATTTATATATCAAAGCTTAATAAGCAGTTGTGATCGACGATCAATCAATCAAGCCAACATTTATTGCAGAAAATTACTTTTAGAGTGATAGCTAGTTCTATCCTATCCAAACCTGGCACAAAAAAAAACAAGTAAAATACCATGAACCTATAGATCAAATGCCCATTTGTATTACTGGATATCACTGTTTGCTTTTCCAATCAGAATGGTTAATATGAACGAGTAAAGTTTAGTAAAAAGATCAAAGCTACAAAATAAATGCCTTAGATAACGAGAACGTCCTAAAAAATAAGGCATATTTTACACTCATAACCTTCATAAACTTTAAAAGATCACAATTCAACAAACACAAATATTTACACAGTTTTAAAACAAAAAATAATGTTAAAATGAATCAAAGAATTGACTTGGCTATTGAGCTGTCCAATTTTTCTTTTCCTGACCATGTTTATCATTCTGAGCTCTTGCTTGATTCTCGTTTTCAGTTGCTCTTGTAAATCGAGAACAGATTGATGGTAAAAAAAAGAAAACTCTAAAAAAATTAGCTTTTCTATTTTTTTTCAACAATTTTAACATCATATTGACACTATGGGTTAAAAAATAAATTAATTGAAAATTGAGCTCGATTTTTATTGTCAACAATCCACTCTAATAATATAAAAAAGCAAAAAATAAAATATATTAGCAATATCGATTCTAAGAATTTTAGGATAGTTATCTTATTTCATATGTATTTCATAGTTTGATATAATTGTAATTATATAGCCATATTAGTGAAGACTGGTGCAGCTACTTTCTTCCCCAGATACCAAGAGGGTATCTGGAAAGTAAGTCCAAAAAATTAAAGTTAATAAGATGGAATTATCTTTTATTCATGCCAAAGGTATACTTACAAATACCCCCCCCCCGATATTAAATACATCGTATTTAGGCGCGTGAATCGGTTACAGTAAAGAACGAAACGGCATTCTTATTATACAAGTCAGTGTTGGATTGACTAACTTTATGATCAAAGACATGGTTGTGTGTCAAGTTCCAATATCTTTTCCACCTTTTATACTGATAATTATTTCTTGACCGTTTTAGTCCTTCAAAATGTAAGAGCCCTTGTCTATTACCCGAACAATGTTACTGTCTCTGTCAACCAAAAAGGAACGTTTCTAAGTTCATGGTGTAGCTGAATATGTTATCTATGAGTCAAAACCTTCTCAAAAGTCTTCCATTTAACCATTTATGACGGCTTTTGTTAAAATATTTGATTGAAGTTAATATAATATAATACACCGTAAACGTCTTGTAGGTGGACTTAAAAATAGTAGTCTAATAAATTTCGATGGATTCAGTGTGAGACATGTGTCGAGACTCTAATCGGAGTTTTGTCCACGTTTCTTTTACTTCTTTGCAGACCTTGAGACCTTTTTTTACGGTCGTTTGTTTCTCCAAGAGCTACGACTTAGTTTAGATCGATTCTCATTGATGATATGATGATTGTCATAGGTTCTCGAGCTTCTTAGGGTGTTACTTCAGTATTTTTAATCTTTTTTCTCAGCTTTAGAAATAAAGAGACTTTGGGCTTACTCCGTCTTCGCGAGTATGCTCGAAGTTTTTGTTGTTAAGCAACTGTTCGACACGAGGTATCTTGCCTTCAAGCAAAGTTGAGCATTTCGTTTTGGCCAATACAAATGACCACTGGCACCTAACCCGTAACCTAGTGCATATTTCCCTAAAGAATTCATACCTCCGGTGACCTTCGGTTTTTTTGTACCCACAATATGTGGTCATCGATAGTGCTTGCTTGTGTTATGGAGAGTTTGAACGTAAATAACGATGTTCTTCGATAGCGTGGGAATATTTCATCACCCTTTTTTACCTCTCTTTTTTTATGTCTGCCACTTACCTTGAAAAGTTACACTCTTATGTTTAACACATAGTAAATTTAGCTTTTTCCGATCGTCCTCATCTCTAGTTGAGAGTAGTTACCGTTAACCAAACCGACCAACAAGTGTTAACGAGAAACCGCGATGGTAGGGC
>MU622399.1:2746-13618 GCA_025399235.1 Backusella circina FSU 941
TTGATTATTTTTTTTTTTTTTTTTTTACGCTTACACCTGTCACTTTTTACCGACTTTTATGAGTATTGTTTATTATAAAGGTTCATTTGAAAGCCTTGTAAAACTAAAAAAGTTCGATATTACATTTTACTGGCGTCAAAGTTTTCGCTTATGTCTAAAGCGATTAAACGTGTTTTTAAAGCTAATTACCAACTTAAGGTTCAACCTACTTTCTGATATTTCTTTTTAATAAAACTTTGGCTTTGTTAATAAATATATATGCATTAAGCAGTATTGTTCCTTATTTGGCTTAGCATGTCAATAGCTATGTAGAATGTATAGTATAAGCTTCAGTCTTAGCTTGAATTCAGCGCGCTTGGTTATAGCTTATAAAAATAATCAGAATATCGTTTTAGTATGCACTTTTTCCCGTATATTTTGTCGGTAAATTTGGGTTTGGTGTCGTTGTGTGCGAAAAAATGTCGTTGACCCTAGGCACTGTTTTCCCTCATATTGATGTGAAAACCAGACTCGTCAATGAACACACCAGTGAAGACCATATGTATGTATACCAGAGCAGAACCAAGAAGAAGGGAAATATATATATATATATATATATAAAGCGAGTAACCCATTAAATAAGCATCGATAACAATATCAAAACTTACAGCATCGGCATGCTTATGGGATGAGCCGGCAATAGTCGGCCTGGGAGGCTGGTAGAGGGGATATATAACGACCCCAGAAGGTGAAATGGAAGACAGGAGGCGGCGTTACGGATGAATTCAGAAACCTGATATTGAAAAACGATTAGTGTTTACATCAGCATCATTTTAAGAATAGTTAACTTACTGAAAAAACATTCCTATGGCAATCCAAAAAATGAATCCACCTGGAGTCCAAAAGCTATCTGATGTTTTTGTAGCTATAAAGGAAAGAGAATGCTGTGAGTTATATGATAAGTTGGACTTATCCTCTTGTTCCCATGTAGAGGAATTGTCAAATGTTTCTCAAAGGAAGCCTAGGCATAGATTTCGAGGCTTCGGCCGTTGAATCGATCTTTTATTGCCACCAAAAAAATATTTAAGCTACCAGCTATCGAATGGACGTGAAAGAAAGTTACTCGGGAGCAATGCCTGATTCAGCAAACGAAAAAATATTAAAATGAACAAAGGCATTCTTAATCAACTTCTTGAACTACCCCTTTTTGAAAAGGGTTCTAACAATGTTTATACTCTTGGGTTAGTAAAAAAAAAAAAAAAAAAAGTTTTCCTTTTTTCAGGCACCGGAGTTTATTTCTTCATATGTCTTAGCTCTCTGTGGACCAGATGTGTTTGAGAACAGATCCCATTTAATTCCACTGCTGCCGATTAAATCCAGCTTTACTTTCTCCAGAAAGTTGCACACTTTTTTTTTGTTTATTATTTGGTAATGAAAAAGCTTAATCTTTATGTACACAAATAAAGATGCTAACACTGATAATCGCAGAGATAAGAAGTAAATTAATTTCAACTTGGTCATTGTTCAATGAGTTCTATTTTTTTTTTAATACTTTGATCAGGAATCCTGTTATCTAATTGCTGGAAGGCATAACGTCATTTTACTCTGTTCGGATTTGGTTCAAATGAGGTGATTTCATCAAACCCTACCGAGCCCTGAAATGTTTTTTCTTTTTCATATTTGAAACAAAAAAATACAAAAATGGAAATATGTAGAATTTGAAGTTCCTTTTCCGTAAATTCAATTGAAATAGATTTCAGAATGACTAAAGAGTTTTGCTATACGTAAGAAGAGGATGGTATTGTTAGTATTAAATAGTCTATGTAAGGGATTTATAATTAATTAAAAAAAAAAAAAAAAAGCAAGTATAGGTGCATTTGGCATGAAAACATACTTTTGCTGACGACTGAAGTAGTCTTTTTAATATAAAGAATGACTAGAATTTGTCAGCGAAAGGTTGCTTCCGTGGCAATATGCTCATTCACAGATATAACCGGGTTTATAAAAATATTCTTAATGTAACAAAAGGTTCCACTTTTTTTTACTCATCATTGAATGATTTTTTTTCAGAGTTCAAAAAAAGGAAAAACATTGCATCCTGAATATGAAAGCGTATTTACTGTATTTTACTACTATAATGGATTGAAAAAGAAGAAGTATATATACTTCTACAATGTTCATGATTTTAAGCATTAAATAATGAACAAAAAAAGAATGTGTGACATGTTCCTTCTAGTCATTTTTTTAAAAGCACGAAATGAATCCTATTTTCCTTTTTTTGCTTTTCATTCAGTAAGCAAAAA
Organism: Backusella circina FSU 941; assembly: GCA_025399235.1. Lineage (NCBI taxonomy): Eukaryota > Fungi > Mucoromycota > Mucoromycetes > Mucorales > Backusellaceae > Backusella > Backusella circina. The sequence goes on from MU622399.1 coordinate 5,029, forward strand.
ACAATGGCGAAAGTAGTTGACAAGGCAATGTGGAGTGCTGGACCTGTATTTATCGGGATTGCTGTTTTGTTGATCGACATGTGTGTGTGTGGTTATTATTTGGTAGTGTTCCCCTACCATCATCCTTGGCAGGAGCAGAAGGGCTTTGGCCACTTTGTAGCCATTCTCAATTTATTATTCACAATCTACATTGTGTATGCCACTCATTTTCATTATTGGATGGCCATTAAAACACCCCCAGGAGATATGAAAGAATACAAAAAATCACCATCAGATGAGGTTTGGATTTTGGTTTAATAGTGCTTATAGCAAATAACTGGGATGACGTTGAATGATTCACCTGTTAATCCTTAATTAGGATTCCAATATGAGAGGCATGTTGCTAGAGATGGAGGAACATGGACAATTCTCTAATACTTGTAAAAAGTGTAACTATTATTTGGGGAGTTTTTTTTTTTTTTTTTTTTTAAGGGAGAGAGTGATATAATCAAGGGAATCGAGACAATGGGAGATATTTAAGCTTTTATAAAATATAGGCCAACTTCCTAAACCAGAGAGAGCACACCACTGTAGCATATGCAATACATGTATCTTAAAATTCGATCACCACTGTAAGCACGCCATTTCATGTATAAGAAATGTGCTATACATAAATGAAAATAGATAGAATAAGATAATCTAATAAGGATAATAGGCCCTTGGATTCATAACTGCGTTGGTCACTTCAATCATCGTTACTTTGTACTTTTTATGACCTACGTTTCATTAGCTGCATTCTATTTCATTATCACCTCATGGCAGCCATTCATGATTTGCCTCGATCTGACCCAACCTGACGTAAGTTTAAAGTATATATGCAGAATAAAACACTCCTTATTTATAATATATGTATTTCAGTGGCAATATTACTTCCCTCGTCCCATCTTTGCATTTTCATTTATTCTTGCTGTTTGTATGGGCTTAGCAATAGGAGCATTATGCGTTTGGCATTATTATCTTGTGGGTTTGGTCCTCCTATATTTATGAAACATGGGTTTATTTATAAATTTACATTTGTATTATTAGATTATTACAGCACAGACAACTGTTGAGTTCTATAACAACTACTATGATAAGGGCGTGTGTAAGAGCCAGGGTGAGTTATTTGTCAATATGTACCACTTTGGGCCAAAGGAGAATTTGAAACGTTTCTTTAATATTGGCGATCAATAGTAAGTTTTTTTTTTGTACCAAAGAAAAGTCCTTTATTTCTTAAAAAAAAAAAAAAAAAAATGATTAAAAATAGTGCATGGTATACTGTCCTGTTTCCTATTGCTATACCACCAAAGGTAAGAGGTAAAATGTGATAAGAAGCACTATGTGACTTATCATTATCCTTTTATAGGGTAATGGCCGTGTTTTTGAAAAGTGTCAAGAGTTTTACATGTTATCTGAATCACGCCAACGTGCCCATCTTCAATCTCAGCAAGAGAGTCAAGATATTGGAGATATGAAGGACTTGTAGAATATATATAATAATATTTATTTGAATGTAAATAAGAGTCGAAAAGTAGCAGAGTTAAATAGTATATTTATTCAATTTAATAGTAAAAATAGTAGTGAGAAGTAAATATTTATGTATATGTAATGCTTTTTATATATGTTGTGCTTCCGTATTTTCTACTCTGATGGAGAGAACAGAAAAAAACCAAAATGTATTTTATTATTTATGACTTTTTTATCCTGTTGGAAATGTGTAGTAATGAAAACCATTGTTTTAGTTTAGCGAATGATGGTACATTGTGTTTCGTTAGAGGCTGTGGCGTTGATTTCTTATCAGGACGATCTTCCTGCGGCTTTGCAAGCGGAGGAGGACGTGGAGAAGAACAAGTAGAAGACAATGACGAATATTTGTTCTTTTTTCCTTTTTTTCTATTCATGCCGCTAGGAGTCATATCACTTTTGGATTTTTTATGCTGCTTATCAGTTGTATTTTGCTGCTGCTTTAGAATTGAACGACTGGTGGAGCTTTCTCGACTGCGATTAGTACCTGTAGTTGATTGCTTCTCTGGAATGGTCGGATGAATGGTGGTATATCCCCTCTTATATGCAAGTAAAGCTAATGGAATATCATCGTCCCTTTTAGATGCTTTGACTTTTGGTTTCTGTCGAGACGAGTAACGCTGCTGTTGCTGTTGTTGTTGGTGTTCTGGGATTGGTGTCATTACTCGTGAAGAGGAACACGATGACGATCTTTTGTTGGTTGGCCGAGGTTTAGTTTGAGTGGCAATAGTTGAAATCATGATAGGCGACTTATTATTATTTATAAAATAAAGAATAAAGAATAGGAAAGAAAAGGTTGGATTTTTAAATGAAAAAATTGAGCTGCTTTTATTTGCATCATTTGATTCATAAACAAATGTGAGTTGAGTGCATGCTGCACGTTAAAAAGGATATTATTATTTTAGTGTTTTTTTTTTTTATAAATATATATATATTTATTTTGGTTTCCTCGTCTTCTATTTTTGACCTTTCCAAGTCAAAAAGGAGTAAGGAAATCTCAAGGGTAACGGAAAATATACAAAAAGGAGTGGTACAAGTGTAGAGAAAATGGGAGGTGGTAAGAGAAGCAATACAACAAAAAAAACAGAAATAACATGGAGGAGAGTTTTTTTTTTTTTTTTTTTTCTTTTTTTTCTTTTGGATCATTTTCTTGGTTTATATTGTATCCATGCTGTGAAGAATTTTACGAAGTTCGGATTCTGGAATAACAGGGTCCGTGCCAGTAAATCGGGTTCTATCTTGTAATGGTTTACAGAGTTCATTAACATCAAATTTATCAAAGTTTGGATGTTCAGCTAATATTTGCCAAATATCAGTAGTAGAAATCATCTTTTCACTCAAGACGTTATTGGAATTAGGTATTTTCTTAAAAGCCTCATCTTCTCTTTCAGCAAATGTATGTTCCATGTTTTCTGCAGAAGGCTGGTGACGCTGGTAGGCTTTGGTAGTACTTGCATTAATTGAATCTAATAGTGGGTCATAAATAGGCTGTTGATTTTTGTTTCTATTGCTGATCATACATGCGCCAAGCCGGGTAGGTGATTGCGATCCTCGGGATTCGTTATCCGCACTGGAAACATGTGAATTAGCGTCTTTAAGACTATTGCTGTTATCATTGGTAACTATAGAGGTGGTAGAAACAGAAGTAGCGCTGGTAGCAGCACTGTTAGTTGTGATAGATGTTGTTGCCGTATTCATCTTGTTAGATGCAGGTGGTGTGGGTTCACGAGTTGGTGGAAACCGGTTACTCAAGTCAAGACCAACTTCACGCAACTTTTGAATAGAGACATTAAAAGCCATGGCTGCACCTTTAAGTGTATATATTTCTGCTTCCATGCTTTTGATCCGCTCTTTCAGTTCGCGATTTTCTTTTTTGACAAGCTCAACTTCATCTTTGTGCTTTAATTCCATGTGCTTGATTTTTAATTGAAGTTCTTTCACGAATTTTTCTTTGCGTTCTCGAAAAGCACGCTGTGCTGTACGGTTTTGTTCTTTACGTCTTTCTTTCTGGTTACCACCCTAGTATATGAAATAATGAAGAAGAAAGAATAATGAAGATTAGCATAATAGTTTCCAACACGTATTTTCTTGGTGTTACTGATTTGAGTAGATTATGTACCTGAAGAGTTACTTCCATTTGATCTATTCTTGCATGGCCGCTTTCTATTTAAGAATAACGAAAAAAAAATCAAAAAAAAAGTTAGTTTATGCTTGCATGACTGTTGTTTAAAAATGACAAATTGTACCTGGACTGTCACCTTCATTATATTCAGAGCTATTGTAACCGTCAGTGTCTATTTTTATTATGCAAAAAATGAGAGGTTAATGCACTGTTTCTACTGCTCATTGTTATTATACATACAGAATTGTCTATTGTTTTGTGTAGACATGTCAAAGTTTGTGAGATCGTCGCTCCATTTTCTTTTAATCATATTTTTATGCCATTGATTAGCAGGGTCGATCTGTTGCATTGCTATCCCACCATTTGGACTAATTAAGGGCTGAGGAGTGGAGAATGGCTGCCAAAATTGTGTGTTGTCATCCATCTTATTTTGTTTTTTAAGATTTAATAATAAATAGAAATATAAAGTAGAAAGTAATAAGAAGAAGAAGGAAAGAAAGAAAGGAAACAAATCCGATCAGTGCAATTTTATTCAAATCTTGTAGATTCATTCCAACCCCGCATCAAGTTCATTGAACGGAAAAATCAGCCTATACAATTCTTCTTCTGTGGCTCTCACTCACAATATCTTGTTTCACTGTGAGGCAAACACCCGCCAGTAGTTCAATTGAAACATTGGATTTGAGATTAAATGGTCAGAAAAGGAAAAATAATGGAATCGGATAAAACATATTCTGAAAATCTAAAAAAAGTGAGGCCTACCAAAAAAAGGAAGCCATCCTTAGTTACACACGATGAAAAGTCACTCTCCTTTTGTAAAGAGACATATTCACACATGCCATTCACTTTCTCTCTCTCTCCATTATCTTCTTTTTACTCATATTTATTATTTCCTTTTACATTCCTTTTACTTAATTATTTTTATATGATAATGGAGCCTATCAAGGTGAATAGCAAATAAAACATATTAAAAAGAAAAGAAACGTCTTTATTATTATTATTGGTTTATTTTTGTGCTTGTGCCTGTGTGCGTGTGTGTGTATTTTGCTCATCTCTCTAGTTAATCATAGCAACCTAATTCTCAATCGAGACCCATTCCCTTTGCAGTTTTAAAAGTACAGCTCAAGAAGCTTGTTGATCAACAAGGAGGCGTTCTTTTTACCAGAGACCTTTTAACACTTATTGACCAGTATGAAACTTATGAGCAGGTTACTTTACTCACCCAGGACCAAAAAAGAGCAATACTTCCTTACACACTTAGCAACCCTGACTTGGAAATGACGCCAGACGATATTTTGAACCTCCTGAAACTAGTGTTTCCACCTTCCCCAGTTGCATCCATCTCAGCGCCTTCGAGGAGACTATCTCACCGACCAAGTCAGGAACTGTTGTTACTCGGAGTAAGACCACGCACTTCTTCTCCTTTAAAGTTGATAAGTTCAGCTTCAGCAACAACATCGTCCGCAATAACAAAGACTTGGAAGAGAAGACCTTCAGTCGTGGCTTCTTTTATTCAAGCTGGAAATAGTCTCTATCCAGATGAGGTAAGTATATTTGGTCACATAACCCTTTTTTTTACATTCGGGGTACCGTTACCTCACCTTCTCTCTTTATTTTTTCATATTCCTCTTTTAGAATGAACCCATTCTTACCAATGAACAGCCTGAAATCACAAGCCAAAATAAAAAGCCGGTACCAACAGAAACATCAGTATCAGGAGAATCAGGAACAACACCACAGACCACAGAAGAACAAGTACAAGTCATAACCATCAATTTATTTGCATTTGTTTATTTTTTATTTATTTATTTATTTATTATAGTATTCAAACCAAGATTTGGAATGTTATTATCGCAGATCACTTAAATTAACCCAGAGATTAAAATCATCTGAACAGAGTTTGGCGAGTCTTGCACGTGACAATGAAGATCGCATTTTGCATTTGCAGGACAAGGTCGATGACATGACACTGGATATGATAAAACAACGTAAGGAGATCCAAGAATACAAGAACAAAGAGACGAGTAGCTTAGAACAGATCAGCGCGGTAAAATTTACAAATCCGAAAAAATGAAAAAGTAAAAAATAATTAAAATAATCTAATTTTTTTTTTTTTTTCCATCGAGTTAGTTAGAGACACATATTTCTAAAATTCAGAGGTCTGAAACAGACCAAAAGCAAGTTTATTTATCCATTAAACATTTATTTGATGAAAAGTGTGGTAAGTTGACAATTATCCATTTTAACAATGATAAAAATAATAATGTATTGTATTAAACCAATTTCTCTTTTATCAAAAAGTCGAAACACAGAAATTGCAAGAGTTACTTAGGCAAAAGGAAGGGGATCTTCAAAACACTGAAGACCTATTACACAACTTTCAAACTGAAGTAGCATCACTAGGCGAAGAGCGTAGTCGTTTAGTAGTGATGCAACGGAATCTGGAGCTTGAACTTGAAACCTCTGCACAAGCTCACCGTCAACTGGCAGAGCAAAAGTCGGAGAATGAGAAGTTGAAAGGTATCATTGATAATTTAAAAGTGGATCTTGTAGAGGCTTTGCATATCGGTGATACAAGCCAGATGGAACTCAATGATCCAATCAAGGTAATATTTTAATTTTCTAGATGTTTAATTATATAATTCATTTCTCCTTTAGGAATTGGAGAATGAATTAGCTAATGATGAGGTAAGGAATTTAAAAAAACGATAGAAAAAACTATTCAAACACTTGCATATCTTTTTTTTACTTAATAATTCATTATTATTATTTAGAATAAACTTAAATCTGTGCAAGATGAAAAGGACTATTATAAAAATCGTGCTAGTGAGGCCAAAGAAGATTTAGATAGGGTCAAGAACGAATTAGACTATTTACGTCGGGCACTTGACTCTGAAAATAGATCTTTAATGAACGAGCTAGCTGCACTAAGGAAGACGCAACCGTCTGGTATTGACACAGACAATATCCTTATTCCAACAGTTGTAGTGAATTCAACATCCGTTGAAATGAACATACCTTCTTCCGATGTTCATGATCTTTGGTCTCAGTCTCGTTTACGACAACGACACAAAGCCAGTAAAAAGAGACGAACAGTGCAAGATTTCCACGAGGTAACTAAAAATGGAAGTCCCCTACATAAACCACACCTTTTACTTTGTATGTGTGTTGTATATGTGGCTGAAAAAAATTAATCAATACTTTGTGCGTGTGTATACATATATAGACTTCATCGGGCATATTAGCCGTCGCTGCCCCGCAAGAGCCCCGCAGAACAATGACTCGAAAGGATGATAAACTGGTTACTAGTACCGTTACTTTTGCCCTGTATACTTTATTAGTTTACTTTTTTGGTATCGTCACTTCATCCTTCTTAATGGATGGTGGTGCGCAAGGTTTTGAACAGGCGCTGGTTGCGGCAACCGCATCGGGGCAAATACCAAAGAGCAAGATATTTGAAATCATTCTGTATTGGCTAGAAAAATTGTTGTTTGAACCCCAGGGTCTTCCCGTTTCTTAGGCTGTCTCCATAGATAGTGATTAAATAAGCATTTTTCTTTTTTTATTTTTGACACAACAAAAAATTCAATTTTCCATATTCAGTACCTTCGTTTTTTTTTTTACTACACTCCTTTATTCCATATATTTTACAGAAAGAATATATGTATATAAAACAATTCTACATTCCTTTTACAAGATCGATGATGTACTTTATATACGTAAAAATAACATTTTCATTTTTAAATCAATATCCTATTCAATTCCAATTAATAAAAATATATAACAAATTATTTGATCTATAAATTTGAATGAAACACACCAAAAGTAACTCCCCGCCTTTCTAATCACAAGTTAATATATAGGTTATTATTGGCACGAAGTTAACAGTTATTCGCTTAGTTAAGTGTCTATTTATTATATTACAAATTCTCATCTCACTAATGTTTCTGTACTCATTATATAATTTTCGAGTATAAATATTTTTCCTTCCACCACTATTCGAATCACCCCTCAAAAAACTGTGTATACTTCTAATTCTTTTTATGTATCAAAAATTTTGTAGTCTGCACTTTTTGTTTTTAGATTCCGAGCGATAACGATTCATTCAACTTTGTATACCTTACATTTTCTAAAAGTAAGTGTTCGGTTACTTTAGGTGATATAATACATTTAAAGACGTTAGACTTAGACTACTAAACGGTGAACAGTGGTTACTGTTCTTCTTTTTCTTTTGTCATTTGCGAATTTATAAATGGAAGACAAAATTTCAACCGGTTACTTGTTCTGGGCATAGTCTAAATAGATAAAAAAGTAAAATCCCTTAAAGTCTATATTTAAAGAGTGTTCTGCGACAGGTAAAAGATAAGGAACTAAACAAATTAAAAACAAACTGACTACGACTTATTAGTTATCAAAATCTCTCTCTTAAAGCTTGAAATACTGTAAAAACTTTAGATTCTCTGTTTTCCCTTTAATTTTCTTATTTGAAAGATAAATGGTAGACAACTTAACAATTTGTCTAGTCGTTTTGAAAGATATCCGCATCTAGAAAAAAAAAAAAGGAAAAAGTATAAAGATAAGCGCTATATAAGTAGCGATTATTATGCGCCCAAATTAGATATGTTTTTCATAGTCTAAATTAAATAATAGTTTATGTATTCATATACGTTCTGTAAAGATAATAATAATAATTATATAATCTTGCGTAATACGAACGAAGATTATTTTTTCTATGTATATAAACGAAAAAAAAAAAGCAGTAAACTCATTTCGTATACGTAAGACATTTTAATCATTGGAGAAATTAAAAATGTTTTGGACTAGATTATATTTATATAGGTGTTGCTTCGAACATGGACTTTGTTCTCGTAAATTCTTCTTATCCTTTTTTCGGAACAGGTTTATTTTACTTTAAAAACCATTTGG
>MU622399.1:22218-34508 GCA_025399235.1 Backusella circina FSU 941
TTCAATTGGATACTACAAGATAATAAGTGCCTTTTTATATATCTATATACAAATAGGTGTATCTTATACATATACTTATACATGTACTTACTTATATATATATGACCCTGATACTTGTATGAATGATATCATCTGGTAGATATATACACTAACCCATGACTTTATTAAGTGCGTATCACACATCCCTTATTCCCTTCTGCTTGGTATCATTTTCTTATAATAAAATAAATGATATAATCAAGTGCTGCGGTCCCATGTGAGAAAATAGATACTCTTTCTCTCTTGTCATTTATTTTAAATGTGCTGCGGTCATTCACGCTCAGCGTGACTTTGACAAAGTATGCGTGAAAAAAAACAGCCCACATGTGATCTTCCCCCCTTTTTTTTTCCATAAATTCAAGTGTGTTTTTTTTTTAACCATTTTTTCTTTTTTTTCTCTCTTTTTATTTTCCCACTTATTTTATCAGTTTTTTAAAAAACAAACAATTAGAAACCACCATGAGATCAAAGTTTAAGGATGAACATCCCTTTGGTAAGTTAAATATAAAAGAGAGCGTGGGTAAAAAAAAAGACTAAAAAATCATGCATAAAAAAAAAAAAAAAAAAAGAAAAACGCCAGACAGAAGCAGAGCGTATTCGACAAAAGTATCCAGATAGAATCCCAGTGATTTGTGAAAAGGTCGATAAAAGCGATATCCCCACGATTGACAAGAAAAAGTATCTTGTACCAGCAGACTTGACTGTTGGTCAGTTTGTCTATGTCATTCGTAAGCGAATCAAGCTGAGTCCAGAAAAGGCCATCTTTGTATTTGTAAATGAGATACTACCACCCACTGCAGGTAAAGTGAAGAGAGAGAGAGAGAGAATGTGTGTATGTGAAACTAAAATAGCATTGTTATCTATTAGCTTTAATGTCAGCCATTTACGAGGAACATAAGGATGAGGATGGCTTTTTATATATTACGTAAGCTATCTTTGTTGTTACTATTCGTATATTTTACTTACTCTTTTTTTTTATTGTTAGTTATTCTGGTGAAAATACCTTTGGACATTAAATATCTTTTTCTATATATTTGTTTTGTTTTGTTTTGTTTTGTACATGCTCTTCTTTATATTCTTCTCTTATCTTTTACTATAAAAAATAAATAAATAAAAATAAAACAAATTCAAAAAAAGAAAATGCTGTCTAGTTTAAATCTTATCGGGATCGTATCACTTTTCATCTCGATTCAACCTTTATATAAAGTGTTTTCTTTGATAAAACAAACTTATCTCACTCTCTCGCTCTTTACACATGACCTTTTTTAGAAAAAAAAATACTCAAGTTCCGCTTTTGGTTTTTAATTTTTCTCTTTTTTAATTTAATTTCTCTCTATGGCACAACAAACAGAGACAAAACTCAAGATTGGGTTTCTTCATCCTGATCTTGGCATTGGTAAAAATACACAGACTCGCTCTCGTTCTCTTATCTAAGCCTCCTTTTTTTTTTTTCTTTAGGTGGTGCCGAAAGACTCGTTGTCGATGCAGCTGTCGGCATTCAATCCAAAGGCCATCAGGTTGTCATGTTTACAAGTCATCACGATCCCAAACACTGTTTTGAAGAAACCAAAGATGGCACCCTCGACGTCAGAGTACATGGCGATTTTTTACCACGCGATATCATGGGCCGTTTTTACATTATCTGTGCCATACTTAGACAACTTGTGATCAGCCTGTGGATAATAAGAAATGAGAAGGATACATTTGATGTATTGTTTATTGATCAATTAAGCGCATGTATACCCATTTTGAAATGGTTTACTTCAGCAAAGGTAGAAAAAAAGAAAAAAAAGGGAGGAGAGAAGAGGAAATAAACTTTTTTATGTTTAGATTCTGTTTTATTGTCATCATCCGGATAAAGTATTAACAACGCGAGACTCAACACTAAAAAAACTCTATCGTTTACCTATTGACAAATTTGAGGAGGTGACAACAGGCATGGCAGATGTCATTACCGTCAATAGTCTTTACACAGGTGAAGTCTTTCGTAGATCATTCAAATCGTTATTGAAGAAACCACTCGTCTTGTATCCGCCCATTAATTTTGTTGGATATGATCAAGAAGTGAATACCATGGATCCAACTGTAGAGATTTTAGAAACGTAAGGTTTATAGAAACAAAAACAAAAACAAAAAAAAAAAAAAGCAGTGGTGATATTGATACAAAGTAAAAAAAAAACAAAGCAATCAAAAGGTATTATTATCCATCAATCGCTTCGAGAGAAAAAAGGATGTAGAGTTGGCATTGAAAGCCTTTGTCGAGATAAAGACCAACGAGATGGTTCCAAAAGAGATCTTTGATACTTATAGATTGGTATTGGCGGGTGGATACGATCATCGTGTGCTCGAAAATGTAGAATATTTAAAAGAATTGGACCAACTCGCTACCTCGTATGGTCTCGAGACATTCACCATTCGTCCGGGAGGTCTAGAGAAACCACCAGCTACGGCCAAGGTTGTCTTTCTTTGCTCTTTCAATGATAGACAGCGTACTTATTTATTGAATACATCTCAAGTCATGTTGTATACTCCCTCATTTGAGCATTTTGGTATCACCCCCGTTGAGGGTATGTATGCGTGTCTCCCCGTCATTGCTGCCAATAATGGTGGCCCCCTTGAGACGGTCAAGGACAAGGAAACGGGTCTCTTATTGGAGCCAAAACCTGGTGTATGGGCTGCTGGACTGGCAGATATCATGCTGTCCAAGTATGATTTGAAGAAGATGGGTAGGAATGGAAGAGAGCATGTCAAGGCCAAGTTTTCGTTGGAGGCATTTGCGGATGAATTGGAGGGACTTTTGGAATTAACAGTGAGTGGTGGTCAGCCTACGCATCATAGATATGACAATGTGGAGTATACTATGCGAGTGGTTGTGGCGGTCGTAGGCGTTATTGCTTGGTATAAATATTGGTTCTAGATATTGTATTCTGCATGTGTGTGTGTAATAGCGTATTTAAAAAAGAAAAACATAGAAAAACATAGAAGTATTGGTAAATAAAAGCTAACTTTGTTGTGTGTGCTTTTTGACCAAGACAGAATGGTCATCTTTATTCAAAAAAAGAAAGAAAATGAAAAGTATGGAAGTATAAGAAATACCACGAAAAAAAAAAAGCTCCGAGAGAAAGCAAAGGCCTTTTTTTAAAATCACAAGAAGGATACGTTACAACTGCTCCAGTCAAACGGAGAGGAGCACAATTGTATTCATTTCATTGAACCCATATTATTTCATGCACCCCTCTCTCTTTTAGCTTCAAAAGTCGCCGTTTTGACCTTGATCAGGTTCTTTTCAAAATAGTTTCTTATTTCAATTGATATTTTTTTTAATGCATGATTAGATTCATCATTTCACTTTTGTTTTCTATATTTATGATGGAGGGAAACCATAACAAAGAATATAGTATTGCCGTTTCTCGTCTCTTGTATTCTTTGCTTCCTTTATTATTGTGTTAAGATATATATATATATATAAGATATAAGATATAAACGATCCCAAAATCTATTATCTTAAATGGTTTGGGATTACATGCCCAGTTCAAGTTGTAATCCCTTTACTCTTTCACTTTGAGCTTCTAATTCACGATGGAGACGATCTCTCTCACTCAGCAACTAATATATATATATAATAGTGTGTAAATAATGTATACTTATACTACAAGAAACGCTATCACTTTTTTTTTTACCTGCTTTTCCCACAAACGGAAACGGTTCTCTTCCGTCTTTACATTTTCCGTAAATTTCGTTCTCAAGGCCTCCTCCTCCTCCTTAAATTTGGCATTCTCACTGGCCTTGGGTCTTGGGTCACCAAACTTGCGCGTCTCCATCTGTGTCTGGCGGTAATTCTCATAATGCAAGTCCTCAGTGGTGGTGATAAGATCCAGCATATGGCTACGGATCAAGAGATTTCTTAATTTCTTAAAGTCACAGTGGGCCTCGTTCTCTACCTCGGCGACGCCCCACGAGTACTGTCTTCCCTTGACCATTCTACCATCGGCGGTGAGGACGTCCTGGGTGGAACCAATGATGGAGAAGGGCAGGGCCGACATCATGGAACGGTTGTTTTGGACCGTCATTTCGTCTTCACTATCAATGGGACAGCTATAGACTTGGATGTTTTGGGCGGCAATGACATCACGAATCTAAGAAAGGTGAAAAAAAAAAAGGGTGAGGAAAGGGCGAGGAAAGCATTTAAGAAGGACTGGTGGTTCCAAGAACAAAAAAAAAAAAGAAAAAAAGAAAAGGGTAACTTACATTCTGCTTAAACTTTTCAAGAGTTGCAGGTGTCAAAGTATCTGCTTTTGCAATTACGGGAATTAGGTTTACTCTTGAACCCAACAACTTCATTGTCTCAACATCCAGTGGAGTCAATCTTTTATAGATATAAATATGAATTACAAATTCAATTCCTTCTCGGAAAACAAAACAACAACTTACGTATGTCCTGTTGGCTTAATAAAGTATAAGCAAGCATGTACCCGCATATCAATTGCACCCTTTCTACTCGGTTGTTGTTCTTGTCTCATGTAGTTCTCATGCTGGTCATCAATGAAATCTACAATGGGTATCCAACTATGTCGGTTATTCACATAATCACCAAACCCGGGAGTATCAATAATAGTTAGCTTCACTTTAAACATCTTCTCTTCGAGCTCTATGGTATACATATTGTTATGATTGCTATGATATAAGTTTATTATTATTATTATTATTACCAGCTCTTGTTATCTGAATTTGAACCGTCTTTGAAGGTGTCTTTAAGTGTCTTTTAGTCTGTACCTTTGGCTCCTTGATGGTTGTTGTGAATAACGTATTGACAAATGTTGTCTTTCCAGTACCAGATTCGCCTTTTGATAATATTATATATAAATGGTGTTTCTATTCTAATAACACAGCACTTACCGCACACCATCACAGTGAAATTGGCTCCATTTTTAGCTACAATTTTATGCCTTTGACTTGGTAAATTAGAAATACCAGTTCCAACAGAGGCAACGGGAGGAGGAGGGGGGGATTGATCAAATAAGAAACTGTCTACCATTTTTATTTATTTATTTGTAAAAGGGGAAAAGAAAGAGAAGAAGAAGGAAAAGAAATAAATCAGAAGGTATCATTTACTTTGTTTTTTTTTTTGTTTTTAATGCTTCTACGGAGTTTATCCTTAGTTAAAAACTCAAAATGTTTATTTTTACTTTTTTGTACTCTTTTTTTTTTTTTTATTTCTAGATTCTACTGGCCTTGTTGGCTAATGACAGCATGATAGTTTTCAGAATTACGCTTAAGAATATCAAGAACAGGACCAAGCAGTCTTGTGAATGCCTTTTTACCAAGCGTAGCACACTTGAGTCTACCGTGAGCTACAACAGTTGCAGCACGAGGACTATCATTTAACAGTGCCAATTCTATGTATAAAGTGTCAGATAAAGGGTCTTGTCTCTCTTTCTCTCTCTTTCTCTATTTTTTTTTACCTCCAAAATAAGAACCTCTTTCGAGACTATTTACTTGTTGCTGAGCACCAGTGGACTGGTCAGTTTTGTAAACAATGGCTTGACCTGATTCGATAATATAAAATTGGTCGCCTACATCGCCCTGCTTTACCACCTCCTGTCCATCTTCAAAATAGACTGACTCGAGTGCATCTGCAATCTTGTGCTGCTCATACGATTCCAGGGACTTTAAAAGGATGACCTCTGACAAGAAGGACTCGTACATACGTCTCTTGCGGGATGTGTTCTCCATCAAGATGGTGCGGAAGGTGATACGATCCAAAGCCCAAAGCACTGAATCAGAAGTAGCGGTGATGGTAGCAGCACGTGGGGCGTTATACATGAGAGCCAACTCACCAAAACTGCCCCCAGCTTCATAGCTCGTGACCTTGACGGGGGCGCTCTCCTCCTTTGAAATAAAACAATCAAACGTGCCGGACTCGACAACATAAAAAAAGTCACCCACACCACCTTGCTCAATCACGGTGGTGCCTGCGCTGACACGCTTCTCTGACATGGCATTCACCACATCCAGGTATTGCTCCTCATCCAGGTTGCGAAACAAAAAGTTGTTGCCAATACTGACCTTGATGCGCTCGGCCTGTGCCTGAGATTTGGGGATCACTGACTTTACAAAGTCGTGATTTAAACTGGGCGCCATTGACTCTGCACTGACCGAGGTGCGTCGACCACGGTTATAGTTGGTAGGGGGGAGTGAGGGTAAGGGCTCGGTCGAAAAGTTATCATGTTCTTCGTCCTCAAAGTCCTCTTCCTCATCATCATGTTGACTCATGTGGGTATCATCGCCCCAAGGAGTAGCAGTAGGAGGTTGTTCACTAAGAGGGTGAAGATCACTGGTATCGGCTTTATTTTTTATTTTATTTTTTTGTAAAAAAAAAAAAAAGAATTTGGTTATCAAGATAGTTACTTTTATTATTATTCATACTTACCATCAAAAAAGCTTTGGCTAGGTTTATTTTGTCGATAAGCTAAACGTTGCTCTTCAAGTTTACGAATAAAGAAGTTGGAACAAAACTGAAGTACATCAGCGGGTTGGTCACGACAATATTCTTGATGAAGTTCAGTCAAGAGTTGTGTATACTCATCAGTTTGACTTGAGAATTCAAACTGTTCATTAGACATCATGTTTTTTTTTTGTTTTTTTTAACTATTGCTATTTTATGTATGAAATAAATAAAAAAATAAATAAATAAAAATAATATACATTTTTAAATATATATAAATCTTGTACACACACACATCATGGCAATACGTCACTAAAATTTATAAATGCGAATCAAAATGCACTTCTCCTAATCCTTGTTTCTTTTGATGGAATTGAACGCGTTTTTTTTTTTTTACTCTTCTCCTTTTTGTCTATTCTCCTTATTTTATTATTATTATTATCACTTTGACGGAGCATGTTTTAAAGTACAACCATATTACTCGGATCAAAGAGAGAGAGAGAGAGAATCAAAAGATCACAAAAAAAAAGTACATTCTAATCAATCAATCAATTTTGCTATTTTTAATCCATAAAATACATATTGGATTTACTAAATTGCATTTATTATAGTAAAGTGTTTTATTTTATCAGATAAGACTTTTGGTAACAAAAGAGAGAGAGAACGCGGAGCTCAATTCGAAAAAAGGTTTATTCGGAATCTGAATTACCTTTTTTCTAATAAAAAAAAAAAAAAAAAGGATATAATAAAACACGCGATCTTGTTATTTGACATTTGTTGGATTTATATCCCGTTGACACACGTTTTGGAGGAAGGGAATCCTCCATTGAAGTGATATGATTTTTTTTTTGTTTTTAGAAAAATGAAGCAAAATAAAGAACAAACAAACAAACAAAAGCCACGTGGATTTTTGTAACACAGAGAGACAACGCATAATTCGCATCGTCTTTCTCAAGAAAATGGGAAATAATTCAAATCTTGTATACTTAAGCATAATAACAGGTATCCAGTTAATATCAGCTTTAATTGTGATCCATTTTATTAAAGTAGTAAGTTATTCGTATGAGCCTATCTATCGATACCCTCATGGCCATCCTCCTCCATAGCCGCACTTCTCGGCGTAAGTAATTAAAAACAAGCCATAATTCATGTAAACAAATTATAATGATCCATTTTGAATCCTTGTGTCTTCTTTGGTAATTTACTCTTATGTATACAACTACCATTATTACTTTTCATTTTTTTTCTCAAAATAGTTTCAATTTCTTGAAAAAAAAAAAACAGTAAAAGTTATAAGCCTGGCCTACTATAAAAATTCAATTTCGTTACTTTTATTTGTTGATTCATATAGGGCATAGACGAGAATCAAATGCTGAGAATTCTATTATGAACATTGACTTTGGTAATGAGAATCATGCTCTTGGGCTAAATATACAATTTGGGTACCTCAGAAAATAACATGGGGCTAGAAAGACACATGTTTTTTATCTTTCAAAAGGCTTTACTATAACTCCTGGGAGGAGAGATAGTTGGGTTCTCTCAGTTTCGCTTCATCCAAGACCATGTCAATGGTCTATTGACTCACTTGTTACTTGTCATATTCTTCCTTAAATTTTCAAACATTTGTGGTTTATTTTACAGAGTTATTGAAGATTAGATTCTATGGTTCCATGATGTTCAACCAGACATGTCAACCAATCAATTCGTTCAAAGATTTCTCCTATTCTTAATTATCTTTACATCGCTGTAGCTTCTATATGGCTTGTATTTTCTTTATAATTAGCTAAAATGATTATCGCCAACTTTTTTTTTAATAGTCATTCATTCACCCTTGACTTCATGTCTCTTTGTTTCATTCGAGAACTACCGTCTAGGCTCGTTTTCTTTCATACCTATCCATCCAAACACATGAGATAGATATCATTTAATATAAAAAAAAAAAAATATCCATTTTAGAAAAGGTTTCTAAAAGAAACATAAAGAACAAATAAAAAGTCGATGGGTCAGTGCTTATATTAGCTTTTTCAAACAAGAACAGTTCTTTATTTATAAAGCATTACTTTTAGTTTTTTTTTTTATTATAAAATAGGTATATTCGTTTGACTTAATGAAGAATATGGAGTCAATGTATGTGACACATTCAAAAGTGAATGATATAAAACGTCTATTTTTCAAAACAATGTGCTACCGTATAAACGGATGTTTGATATTTTTGGCAAACTTCGCCTCTTCTCACGTAAATAAAATCAACAGACGAGCCACTTTATTATTTGATTGGACTGTATTAAATAGAAATTTTAAACGCCAGATTTTCTCAGGACAATGCAGCTACTTTCTTTCTTTAAAATATAAAATAAGTAAAGGTACGTATTCAAAGTTATCATAATAGGAGTCAAGACGAGACATGAATACAGAATTAAATAAAAAAAACAGCATCAACTAGATATATAATGTGTTTGAATGTTAGGGTATAAATATGGTTGTTTAAAAGGCCGCCAATAGCGCCATGGCGAGTGGGACAAATTACGAAAAGACTATTTAAATGATGAAGCTAAAAGATATCTTTTTCTTTTCATTTCTATTCAAAAAAAGATAAGTCCATCATGTCTGATTTACTCCCCTGGGACCATGACAAGCCTCTCAGTTTGCGCCAGCTTTTAAAGAATGTAAGTTTTGAAGCAGTACATATAAAACAAAAGTTTAAAAACTTACGCGTCTTTTTTTTTTTAAAAAAAAAAAAAGTCCATGCGGTCTGTGAATACACTCTCATCAAGCAACTCCCTTTTGGATAAAATGTCGACCCATTTGAATGGACTTTTACGTCAGCAAGAGCCCATCGTTAGAGAGGATGACCCCCGAACTGTTCAAGTCTTCCACAACATGTTTCTGAACGCTGCCAGAAACATGGAGAGTGATAAGGATAAGCAAACTTTAGCCCTCTTGCAAAGACAGGTTGCCAGTTTTTTGGGCGTATCCTTGGGTATCAGTGCCTTTGAAGAACACGGTAAAGACTTGGGATTGGATGACAGCGAGGATGATGATGATGATGACGAAAAGGAGGAGAATAAACTGTCTTGGTCTACTGCTCACTCATATGAAGAATCATATAAAACTGGTGAAAGCAGCTCGTATTCCGCGTTCCGTGAAGCACAAAAGAAAAGCTGGACGGAAAGACCAGAGGATTATGGTGACAATAAAATAGATATATTCGGACCTGAACGTGCTGAGCGTGAAAGACTCCGACAACTTTCTATTGACGATGAGGAAAATAGAGAGGAAGAGGATGAGGATGAGGAAGAGGAGGAAGATGAGGAGGAAGAAGTGGAGGAAGTTCAGGTCAAGTCGCGAGAAATTAACCAAGGTGGTGATGACGGTTTCAAGGTTGTTAATCGCACACAGAAGAAGAAGAAGGCCCCACGTCCATCTTATAGCAACAATAATTACCAAAGAAATGATCAAAGATATAATAATAACTCGTCTAATCATTACTATAAACAATCTTCCAGCCGTCGTCCTGCTCCTATTTGCTCATTCCATCCTAGTTACCTTGAAAGATTATCGGGTGAAACCTTCTGTATGCCGATCTTTTTCCCCTCCGAAGATAGTTACAGTGTAAGTTTTTTTTTTTTTTTTTGCTATTGTCATTATATGTGTGTACAACAACAACATCAAAAGAAGTAAAAAATCGGTCCATTAATATATCCATATAGGTTTTCCATTCTGCTTTAGGCAGTGCCAAGCAAACTTTGGATGTTTGTGTCTTTTCATTGACCGATAATGACACTGCTAATGTCATCATTGATGCCCATAAACGTGGTGTCAGAGTTCGTATTATTACTGATAATGATCAAATGGATAGTTGCAAGGGTGCTGATGCTGTTCGCTTGAATGAGCAGTTTGGAATTCCTCTTAAATATGATGATAGGTAAGAGATATACATGAAGATTAAAGTTAAATATGCAAGTCTAACCTTTATTTTCCATTGAATAATAATAATAAAGTAACCAATTTATGCACAACAAGTTTGCAGTAATGGATAGTAAAGTGATCATCACAGGTAGTTTCAACTGGTCTATTGGGTAAGTTGAATAATGCGCCTTTGGCAAAGAGGGATAACTACTCATTTGTGGTAGAACATGATGTATCTGTAACCTATAAGAGAACTTTTCTACTTGGAAAATGCATTAAAACCTATGTGTGTGAGTTTTTCTCTTCCTCTCTACTTAGATAAACATAAAAAATATCTATATCAAAATCTAAATTTTTATACAATGTAAAAGCTAATCTAGACAACTTTTTCTATAACATAATAAAGTATGAAAATATACATAATAGTAGATGAAATATTTGGAGCTTGGTTATGTTAAACAATTTCATGTGTTTATCGTGATCATGTGTATATAGCAAAATAATTTGGTTAGTTTTCCTATAAATTGTATTTTAGCTGATATAGGAATGCTGCTTTGTGAATTACTGGCTATATACTATTTGTATTGATTTTCATTATTATTAGGTCATAGTTAATCTTTATTTCCAAAGAAGTTCACTATCAAATCTGTCACGTTTCTTACTTTATAGTTCAATGTGCTTAATATTGACATAAAAAGAACCAAGAGGAATTTGAATTTCTCTCCTTTCGAAATATATAATATTTTGTTTCCCCATCTGTCAGAATAAACAAATAAATAGTCTCAACTTTCATACGTCTATATACAAAGAAAGAATTTTTTTTTTTTTTTTTTTTTGTTTTTTTTGACCAAAACTAAGCAATCTACAATGAGCATCTTTGGGCAGTAAAGAATTATTAGTTAAAATTTTTTCTGTTGCGTTTTGCACTTGGTTAAATAAAAAGTTAGTAAGATAGAAATTGCAACTTAAAACTTTTATTTGAATATGGTTTACTAATAAGCTAGCATTAGCTTTAGGAATTGCTATGTCCATATGCGTCATAGATATATCATAAAAAATTAGGACCGTACAAAAAATTTGTAAATGATTAACTCATTTACAAATTTAGGGAATAAACCAGTTTTTTTTCCAGATTTTTCTTGTGAGCTTACAGTTCATATCGTATCTCATAAGTTCGTTATCGATACAATTCCATTTTAATAAGTATGAGAATCAAATACATTACACACAAAAAAAATTTTTTTTTTTCTTCACCCACGGATAAAAGATTAAAAAAGCAATAAA
The DNA here is from genome assembly GCA_025399235.1 of Backusella circina FSU 941. Lineage (NCBI taxonomy): Eukaryota > Fungi > Mucoromycota > Mucoromycetes > Mucorales > Backusellaceae > Backusella > Backusella circina. Next base: position 33,896 of record MU622399.1, read on the forward strand.
GGGTATGAAGTCTTAGAGGGTTAGATATTTTTTTTAGACCATTGTCACAAAAAGTCCTAAAAATAGGAGTAAGTAACGAGCCGTTATAGACCTTTTATATTTAGAGTGTCCGTTGCCCTTTATTACTCCTTGCTGACTTAATCGGAATAAGTCATATTTTATAATTCAGGTCTAGTAAGGAGATGCGAACCACAAATATATATATATATATATAAGAGAGGACGAAACAGATATAAATTTTACCTTGTGATGAGTACCTTCTAGAACTTAGCCAACATAAGTGTAATTAGATAAAGATAATCACCGTTTTTTTTTTTTTTTTTTTTTTTTTTTTTTTTTTTTTTTTTTGCGTCCCTTTTCAAATAAACTGGAAAAGTGTTGTAGATATAGTAGAAAGTAACACATATATATTACATTGAAGCCATGGATAAAACGAAAATAACTTTTTAGGTCATTAAATATATCAAGAAATTTTTGTGGGGGTATTCACAAGTTTAAGAAATAGTATCCGAACTTGATGTCTCCCTTATAAACATTGTTATTGTAAAAGTGCTAAGAACTTTGCTCGTGATACTTTTTTTTTAATTTTTTAATTTTTTTTGTCAGCAAGAAA
>MU622399.1:39190-66852 GCA_025399235.1 Backusella circina FSU 941
TCTTATACCGGTAGCCAGAAAAAAAAAACAGGAAAGAAATGTAATAATTACTTTTCCGCTTATCATCTTCGACGAATCATTAAACTTATTGATAAAAACGACCAGATATAAAAATTTATTAGCGAAAAAACAGAAAGAGGAAAGGGTTTTTAGGTACAGAGATGATATATTGTACCGGACTTGTATAAATATATTTGATATAATTTATACAGTTATAATCTATAATTTTTTGTATAATAAAATAATACTGGTTCTCAATCATTATCATCGCTAACATAAAAGGACCTTTCAACCTTTCCCATACCGTTTCATCGTGAAACTCAATAAAAACCATTTTTACCTAGCCCTCACCATCCAAGACATTCTTCAGACCCCATCATAAATAATTAGTCTTTACCTTTTCGTAGAACTATATACGAAATTTTAAGTTGCCACTAAATTGTTACCGTATGAAAAAAATAAATATAAAGTTACAGATTTGATGCGAGGTAGTCGCTTAACCTTAGTGAAACTACGATGCTGGATATTGGTTAAGAAGGAGCCGTTTCCTACATTGACTATATTATCCGTTTAAGACATATAGTAGTATAAGACGTCCTCAATGGAAGGGTAATAATAATAATTTTATGACTTATTAACGAAGTAAAACTATGAACTTTCTCTTTAATACAGACCCTCTCAATAATTCCATGTTCGGAGGACATAGTTTTTATTGTAAGACCTTTGCTCTTGATTAGTTACAATATAACTGTAAGAGTACATTTATAGGATACTCAAAGTTTCACTGGTCCAATCCTTTCATCCTCCTTTACTAGAGAGGTTCTGGTGATCATTCGAGTATGTTTAGCTCTAGATTTCGAAGTTATCTCAAGTTTTATCATAGTTTACCTAGCTAATAGCTTACTCACCTTTCTTATGACTCTATGAAGTTTGATCATCTTGTAAGTCTATTCGTCAATTGGCTTACTTCACCACCATAGGACGCTAGTTATACTCTTTATAGATCCCACGAGTTCCATAAGTAAAAAAAAAATTTTTTTTTTTTTTACTTATCTCAATTACCTACAAAATTTTTGTAGTTAAACGAGCTGTATACACGTTGAGTAGGCATATCTTTGCTTACTAATACTGTTATACCAGTATAACTTAAGGTACAAGTATTTATTCTGAGTAACCATAGTTAGGGTTCACGAACTACATCAACTTCTTGTCAAAAGAACCATTCTAACTTATATTATGTACGAACTTCCTAATGACTAGGAAAACCTTATACTATAACAGGTCATATTTGATAAGCTAACTAAATTCGTAGTCATATTATACAGTTCTCGTGAAACGCATTATTCTAGATTATGAATGACAGAAGGTACCGTTCTACACCATATGGCTTTCCACATTGTCCAAATTTGGAATTATGAAGGAACTAATGACTATACGTTATCGGGTAAAGTAGTACTAGGCTTTTCCAACCCTCCGCTAATAAACGAAACTACTTCCATAGATAAAGAAGGACTTAGAAGAAAACTTAGAGACCTATCACTGTTTCATTTGGGTCAGGGGTTATTTATCATCACTTATTCCATGGTCTTGGACGGCAATTTCTTAGCGCTTTCTACTGATTGTATAAAAGGAGTAGGTTACTCTTCTAAAGTAGTGGGTTCCGAAAGTACTATAATCCAGGAAGACAATGATGTCGTAGAAAATAATCAACAGATTCTATTCCTAGCGCAAGTTGCAACTATACTACCCGGTAAAAACTAAGTTAAGGATTATAAAACAAATATTAGGTTTTCGGTCCTTCTTTCAAGCCTTATAGAGAACGTTTGAGACTCACAAATTGAGGAAAACAGTTATAAAGTCTCTCGAAATTTTTTAGAACTAGACGTTAGCTACATTTAACAGAAGGATTTGTGTGGACTGACTATTGTAAATCTCGTATATTGAGCTAACATTCATTTCCTAGCTGTAGCGGCAGAAAAAAACAACGAAGTTATTCGGCTAGACTTTCACGCGATCGAAGTACAAGTTATTGTAGATGTATGACTAGATGGTAAAATCCTCGTTCTTGTCTGTCATGATCTATTAAAATTTATAAACTAGTCAGTGTTATATTTTAATTCAAACGTAGATTAAAATGGACGTCTCGCACGAAAAAAGGTCATAAATGGGCTTATACAACTCTTACGTTGTGGAAACGGAGGTACCGATCTTATAAATACACTTTTGCAACACATGCCTGCTAGTTGTGAAAATCGGTATTGAAGCACACGCTATATGCCTAGTGATTAGTTTTAGGTTCAAACTTGTGGGTAAAAATCAAACTAATATAGAGGTTCAAGGAGTACGGTGAATCGTTGAACGACTGGTCCATCGAGTGGTTCTCTTTTATTTACTGGATTTTAAATATATATTGTAACGAAATATAATCATGGTTTTATATACCCATAATCGATCTATATAAATGGATATATTCCTATACTTAAGAAACCCCTTCCCTAAAGAAATTCACTGAATAGGTTTCTAAAAAAAAATCTATTATTAGCTTTTCATCTCATACGTTACCATTGACGTCACCGATACCTCTCTCGTACCATACATCTAAAAAGCAATTTAGATATACTTAACTTTTCAAGGTATTATTCTTATAATTACATCGTTGTCTTTATTTTTTTTTATATTGTCTTATTAATCGCAGAAATATATGTGAAAAAAATACTCGTCTACGTAGTCAACATGTTCTCACGTGGACTCTTATGTCAAATGTGGTATCGATAGCTCGGAACTCGATTTGATAATTATAAGTATGGCTTCGTTCTATTTTTTTTTTTTCGTTATTTACTATAAGGTGTATATACCATTTGATAAAGCGGACCAATCATTGGTCTCATATAAATACTAGTTGCAGTTGTTTATTTGCGTAAGACAGCTTATAATTTCATAGATAGATAAATATATAGTAGTGAAGTTGAAAATTGGGATTAATTACTAGTCTTCTGCACTCTTATTTACTATGTGTGTTGAATCTTCCAAGTATTTATGTGTGTATATCCACACACTGTTCGACTGTCACGTGACTATTAATTTCCAAAAAGAGAAAAATAAATGCATAGTCGCCTATTTTTTTTTTTCTTTAGTCTCTTCTGCAACCTTTGCCTCAAAAGGGTAATCATACGACGACCACACTTACAATCTGTGGGCTGTAAGCGAACTTAACGAGCTGGGCATGTGCACTAGATACATGTTTGGTATATTCCGGATACGGCTACAGGTGGTGCACAACACGCTGTGGTCCCTATGGGAATTCGTTAGATACCAGGGAATCTGTGATTAGTTGTAGATTATTTTGCTTAAAGAACAGTGACTAGCCGAATTTCGTTGCGTTGAGTAGCGTCTTTCTAGCAGCAATTATAACTCTTGGTGTGCATCGCCTGTTTGTTTCTTTTATCGCGGATGAGAGAGATAAAGGGGTGGTTGGATTGAGGTTTTCGGTCATGATGGACAATTCGCTGATAAAGTGTTTATACCATGCAGTCGGATCACCTAGATAGCCAGGCCGGAGGGTGTGTACCCTGGGCTGTGAGTCGATCTTTTTCTAGAGGGGGTCTTTTCCGGCTATCGAAAAAAAACCGTTCTCTCTTGGTCTTCCGGTCGTGGGGGGCAGTATTGTTGCTACTGATCGTACGCCGAGTGTTCCTCCTTCGTCACCCACCATACTGCGAGATTGAGAGAGTTTAAACCTTGAGATTTGCTTTGAAGGCTAAAGAGACTGGCACGTTCCATTTTTTTTTTGAGGACCAGTACTCATTTGAGTACGACTAGTGCGCCTTCCCGTGGTGGTCCTTGTTAAGCATGATCTCTTTTTGATTGTGTGAACTGAAGTACTAGTCTTTTTTTTTTACGTCTTTTTTTATTACTAATAAATAAATAAATACTATTACTGTTATTTAAACACCTTCTTTACTGTTTATAATGATGTGTATTTCTCTTCAAGTGTTTGTCTTTAATTAATCAGAAAGTCAACGAAACTGATTTTCTTTTTTTTGTAGAGATCATAATTGAATCATGATACAACATTAGGAAGAAGTCGGACTCTGTCAGTAATGTTATCGATTTGCAAACACGAACCTGTGGTGTGAAAAGGGTTTGCCTGCTCTAGGATGAGAAGCTGATCCACCGTGGATGAGAGAGCCGGTAGTAGTTTTCTGAATTTCTAGAATTCCGTAACCTTCTAATCCTACATTTTCAGAGAGAATGTGCTTAAGTCTCAATAGACTTTGCTACAAAAATTTCAAATTAGGTTATCATAAATTAGATAAAGCAGCATTCCATTAAAGAAATGATAAAATTATATTATGGCTATTATAATGAATTTTGATATAAAATTATAACAAAACTTTAGCTTATTTGAAATAATAATAAAAATGATAAAAGAAACTATAATTGACGAGGTGGAAGTGCATTACATTCAACACCAATACCATCTACAATAGTACATGACTCTATAACTGCCCTTAACAATTCATCAAGCTTCGGCTGATCATTTTTAAAATGCTTTGTCTCTTTTTCAGTCAAATCGTTCAACATATGTGTGTATTTCTTAATTTCGTCAAGCAAATCTTGACTGGAAAGGTCACTGGGTGATTCATCTGTGGTATCAGAGCTAGTTATCAGAGGGAGTTCAGAGAGTAACGATTGATATTGATGGTAGAAGAAGTAGGAATAGCACGAAGAGTGAATGGAGGGCGAATTAGAAATATATATTTACAAAAAATGACAACGAGACAAGAACAACAAAAAAGATAACCATCTTTCATTTCAGCGTCGTAATAAATGATAGAGTGGGCAAATGATTGGCATACAAAATATATATTACTAGTTTTTTCAATCATAGAAACATCCTGTTCATATAAAAATTCATATGTTTTTTGTTTTCGTTCTTCTTCTTTGGAAGATAGGCTTGGTTGACGAAGTCCACGTAAGCACCTTGATAATCGTCAACAGAAACCAGTTTCACAAGTACATATACGAGATGGCCCACCCAAAGCCCACGAAATCGACCACGATAAACAGTTTTGAGGATACTATGGTACGATTCGATGAAGTTATTGGTATGAAAAGTAGCACTTGGTCTCCATGCTCTACTAAATGGTGTCTTCTTACGGTGCCATGTTGATTTGAAGTAATCAACAAAGCTCTTGTACTCTTTAAATTGTTCTTCAAAACAAGATTAAAAGATTCAGGAGAGTTCGCATGCATCATTGAATTGAAACTGGCACGAACAGCTTTTTGTATAACCTTTGTTTCTTGTATTGAACCTGCCACTTTTACCTAAAGCAATAATCATTTATTATTACTAATAAATCCATGTAAGAAAAAAGATCTTAATACATATCAATTCCTTTAAATGGGTCTCCCATGCCCGCTTAATATGCCAATATCATAGTAGAATATTAACAGTATCACCAAATACTTCTTTAATTGCTGCTATTTTGATAGGACTACAGTCAATCATAATTCTTTTCACACTTAATGAAAATTTAGCCTTTAGCCAGTCAAGTCATACATGCAGAGTAGGAATCGTTTAGTAATCAGTCATAAATTGACAAACAGGGACACCTCTATTTGTTACTGGACTAAGAACAACAACAGTATAGAGATAGTCATCTCTCTTTGGATCATGTATAGATTTAGATGTCTTGTGGGTACGATCTATGCACCATTCTTCGGCAACTTCTAGGTAATTTACTTGCCAGGAAGCCACCCATGCGAGGATAAATGCAGCACCACTTCCATGATTTTTAAAAAGTAATTTATAATTATTTTCATTTTTGAGCTCTTCAGCTAATTTCTTTACACTTTCTTTATCAGATGAGTTTTTTCTTGAAAGGCGAACCAGGCGTGCATTAATGACATTTTTGACAGTCTGATAGTTTACAAGAAGCCAGACAAAGATACACATAGTATTGTTATCTTCAAGCTAGAATACTACAATGAGTTACAAATTATCAGAAGCAATAAGAATACTATACCTCATACAGGCGGTTTTCATCAATACGTAAAAAGGCTTTGATCGCTTTCCAGTCTAAATTTTGCTCGACCTTCTCGATAATTCATCTTCATTATCAAAAGTTAGTTTTACACTAGAGCCAGAAAATTACTTAAAGAACATCTTGTTTATTAATAAATTGATATTCATGGATATTTATATTATATTGATATAGGGGGTCTAAGGGTGAACTGAGTTTGATTCAGTTTACTCCTTTATGTATCAACTCGATGGAAAAACAGCTATTACCATGTTCTAATTTTAAATTAACCTTACCATGATACTCCAAAATGTATTTTGCAAATACTTCCATATTTTGTGAACCAAACCTTAAAGCAGACACAGTCAGACCCGAAAAATGGGGTTACACAGAGATACAAAACTGTAAAATAAAGAGTATGCATTTAATCGACATGGAGCTTTATTTCTTCGTAAGCGAACCTGAAAATAGACTCTGTTATAAACTTCTAGTATTAAGCACTGTCTTTTTATGTTTAGGAAAGCTGTAACTTGTATAACGAACCTGATAAACGAGAGTAAGTACTGAGAAGGCTTATAGTAGTGATGGCTTTTTACTAAAAAGAACTGAATATATAGATAGAATATGATATTGAAGACGGAGAGTTTTGTGAAAATTACAGCAAACCGTCTAGAGTTTATTAATAATGGGTAGAAAATGAACAAATACTACATAATTACATCCGGACTTCTTTTTTTTTTGGTAGGAGTACCTTTTAACAAAGGGTTTTTCAAATTCATCCTGCAGATGGCACTATACAAAAAAACGAGAATAATATCCGGACAATATAGTGCTTGAAAAAGATATTTATATTAGTAATATCCTTAAGCATGCACAGAAAACAGTTTCAAACTATGCAAGGAAACAACGAGAGCAGGATTCCTTAATATTGTCCACAATATTCACCTTTAAAGCTATATTCTTTTTAGTCAATTGTTCTCTTGATTTATTCGGATGATGCTTGTATACTTTGATTTTCTTTCTTTTCTTTTTTTAATACCATCCACTATTATTTTAAATTAAACATCATCTCGATATAAATAATTAACATTATTAGTAAATTTAATGACTCAAAGGATATTGGCTTTGAACAAAATTTAACTACTAATTGGTGTTATTAAATACAAATAGCTAAATAAGACTTTTTTTTTCAAATAAAAGCATATTATTAACTCAAAACTGTATTTGTGTTGTATCATCGCCAGAAAATGTTAATATCACAAACTTTGGAATGATTGAATAATTTCTGCGTCGAGTATTCATGATTTTGTATTAATTAAAGTTTTTTTTGTTAAAGAAAAAATGATCACCTGATTAATGTACAAAATAAAGCACAAAGGAGAGCGAGGAAAAAAAAATGCACTTTCTATTAAATGTCTATACTAATTATTGTGTTCGCAAATAAGAAAAGAAAAAAGATCAAAATTGATAGGTTCTATAATCAAGAAAATACATGATATTACCCGAAAATAAATGAAATGGGAAAAAAAAAATGGCATCTGCCAGAATATTTTAATTATCATAATTGAGACATAATCTTATTAAATAGATGGTCCAATCCCATGATTACGTATCGATCATGATATTTATACAGTAAAAAAAAAGTGTATCAAAAATATTTGAAATTAACACACAGGAGATAAATTAGAATGAGTCAAGTATAAATGATAAATTGCTTATTGTTCAATTATAGTACATTTTTAATTTTAAGATATTCACAATAAACTTTTTCACTATCAGCACAAATACTATTCAAACAAAAAAATAGCGTCTTGGATTTCTCTATATCTTGTATTTGATGGATACATGGCATAAGGATAGTCTGTTTTTTCTTATAATAATATGATGTAAATATGTACTAATATTTTAGTTGGTTATTCAACAAACTATTTTATTATATCAAAATAGATTTGGTCATAGAAACACACACACACACACACACAGAAAAATGGGATACAGTAAATTCGGTACACTCGAGACATTGCAATTTCATGCATTACAAGTTAAAATGTCAAACTCAACCCCATCTTTATGATAAATTAAATTGTTTTTATATATATAATTTTCATTAAAGCATTATTTATATTATATTATTATATTGTATGTGTTATTATAAAGTAGATACAATACATTTTTTTTTCTAGAAAATATGAATTCCTTTTCTTTTTTTAAAGAAAAAAAAAAAAGAAAAAACAAACATCCCCCTTCAGCTCCTTAGTTTTTTTTTTTTCTTTTTTTTTTTCTCCTACATATTCATATACTTTCACATGGATAGATAGATAGATAGAAAGAAATATATATATATATTTTAAAGATGTTGATGGGGTTTAGCATCTACTTGATCGGGTTTGTAATAATCAGTAGAATAGTTCTGATCGCCAAAAGTATGCTCGGGATAACGATATGGTGTTGCAGGATAAGCAGCATTATTATTTTGCATTTGAGCACCATCGTAATAATAACTAGACTCATCATAGTATTGCGGTTCCTGTGTTGCCTGAGTCATTTGCTGAGGATAATAATATTGTTGTTGAGCTGACATAGCTTGACCATACTCGACAGGATGACCTGCATCTTGATAGGTGGGAGTAAAATGATTACTATTATTATTGAAGGGATCTTCCATAGCCGGAACGCCAGCAGCAGCATAGTAATTGGCTTCCGCATTTTGCTGTAAGGGTGTAGCCATCATGGTGGGTGTCATGGCGGATGGCATTGCAGGGGATCGATTCTGGGGGAAATCGGTATCGGCTAATCCAAAATCTTCAAACTCGGCCGATTTTTTGCTATGCAAACCTTTACGTCGACTGAAATACATAAATGCACCTATAATGGCTGCAACTCCAACTATGTGTCGAAAAAAAAGGAGCGTTGAATGGATTAATTAATTACTTCTTATTTTTATTTTTTTTAGATATTCAAAATACATATATCCATTGGTCAACTTACCAATAGTACCTATCACTGCACCAGCAATGGTACCTGATTTACTATTATTAGATTCGTTTTCATCTGATGTATTAGCTGCTGATGTTGCCTGAGCATTTGAAATACCGGTCGAGGTTTTATTATCCTTATCATCATCCTTTTTATTAGAATCGGATGTCTTTGAGATATCATGGTTTTTTGTTCTTGTTGTAGGGTTACTGGAGGTAGCAGGTACCGGAGCAGGAAAGGCGGATGTGCTGGAATCGGAATTACCCGGTGTCGTCTTATGTTCCTGAGTAGTGGGAGGATTTGCCGTAGTTTTAGAATCGTGAGGAGGTGGATTGGATGTCGTTTTATGATCCTGTGTTGTAGGTGGTGCAGCAGGAGATTGTGTTGTACTATGAGATGTGGCTTGAGTTGTGCCAGGAGCCGGAGCTGGTGCAGCTGGAGTTGTTGTAACGGGCGCAGGTGCAGGTGCAGATGGGCGATTATTGGAAGAAGATGGGGGTGGAGGTGGGGGAGGAGCAGGTGCACTAGATGATGTTATAGGTGCTGGTTGAGGAGAGGAGGGTGGTGGTGATTGGGGTGTATTAGGCTGTGAATTGTGCGACTCGTGTGTAGAAGGTGATGATGAAGACGAATGTGATGAGGGTGGAGAAGCAGGAGGCTCTGGATTGGCTGGTGAGGATTTATCGGATGCTAGGCTATCGATGACTCGAGTGACACTTCCTAATAATTGAGGTTCTGCTCCATTGAACGATCCAAATATAACAAAGAGGAATAGCGCAGCTTTAAGATGAATCAATTTCATTAGAAAGAAAGTAAAGAACTAATAATGAAAAAGAATGTTATATATTTAATAACAAAGAAATAAAAAAAAAAAAAGGAAAGAGAAAAGAGAAAAACAGAAAAACAGAAAAGGGGATAGTTATTTACTCTTCTTAAAAATATAGTTATATCATAAAATGAAATAAAAAAGGACTTGATATGGCTGATGAAATTGATAAATTATATATATATATTCTTAAAAAAAAAACTAAAATAAAAAATAAAACTGGGGGAATCATATCTACGAGTTTTCCAATTTAAGCTTTTTCGACTCTCGTCTCTCCTCATCCTTCTCACGATCTGTCTTTCGAGGTAAAAACTTTTTACTTGCAAGTTGTATCATCGTTTCTAATTCTTCTTTCTGGGCCTTTCCTTTCTGTTCAAGTCCAATAATGGCAATATTTTTTGTACTAGGTATTCTCAAGTAATCCTCTTCGCATATAAAACCGGCTTTCGAAGCAATGTTCTTAACATAATCGGTATAAGCTCTGTATTTACCTTGGCCATCTATCACACGCAACGGGAGGTTTTTTGTACCGTCTAAACCATAAAAGCAGCAAGGTATAACCATAAATCTATAATTCCATTCATTCATTCATTCAATTAATGATAATTTTTTATTATTATTTTTAATAATAAGATTACGGTAATATTTTTTGTTTTTGTGTTTTTCTTCTCCTTACTTGCAATTTCCTCCTGACTTTGAAGCAATGATTGGAATCCTGCATAATGTCAAGATCTTTAATAAACAATCTCCCTACACAAATATCTTTCTCTTTTTTTTTGCGTATATTATACTATATATACATATATATCTATATATACCATGGTACAAGTTCATCAGCATGGTTTCCTATAAGCCAATCTGCCTCTGGATAAACTTCTTGTGAAGGATAGAGTGCTTGCACTAAAAATAATGACGTGAATTCATTAGTACTCCTCTTTTAACCCTATATCTCGCCCATCTTCCTTATATATAAATATATATATACATATATATATACATATATATATATAGCTACTTACCTCTAAGCATATCCTTATCATCCTTACATAGAGTAGTCCAAATCTTACGGTCTGCAATATCAACACCGTAACCCTTGTAGCCTTCCTTCACAAGTAAATAGGTTAGTAAACCATTTCCACAACCCAAATCGATAAACGTAGGCTTTCTAAATAAAAACAATAAATAAAAAGATCAGCTGAGAGATAATAACAGGTTTTCAAAAAAGGCATATTAACCTGTGTGTTTTTGATTCTTCTTGTCTCCATAAACAGAGCAAATAACTTGCAATGGCCAAATCTTCGTATACAAATTTCTTTGGATCGGTTTTTTCGGGCCAATTTCTAACATGTGCGTAAATTAGAATGAAAAAGAGATTTATTTATATATAAAAAGACATGTAACTCTATTTATAAAACAATAAATAAAACGATTAGACAAGACAACTTACTCGACTAAATCCGTTCCATATTTTGATTTTATATATTGGTACATTGACTGATATTCCTCTTTTGGCACTAAAACGTCATGCTTTGCTTTCTTTTTATAACCTAATCTTGATTGTATGCACCATTTGAACAATTTATGTAATATAATTTTAAGAGCATATTGCTAATCACAGATTTTCGTTTTTTTTTTTTTTTTAGCTTTCATTTTTTTTTTTTAAAGTGAAGAAACTAACCATTTTAGAATCAGAAATAACTGCCTCTGCAGTTAATGGCATGATTTCCAATCTTAATATCCCTTGCTGATCTGATTCTTTTTGATAGACAAAACTATAAGCTTTTACCTTTATTGTAAAGGTTATATATAAGCCAAAGTTGATTAATTATGTAACCATAATCAGAAATTCTTTCTATCTCTCTTACTGCTTACTTTTGGATAATAAAAAGGCAGCTCTGATACCATTGGTTGATATACAACACGCACCTCTAATAAATGAACAATAAACACTTTATATGTCAACATTCATCATGTAAAAAAATAAATAAGAAGAAAAAGAGAACCTGACTTGTGATATTCCACTTTTTCAGTTAATACATCATCTTTCAATTTACGCTTAGGGAAAAGTTGTCGAATAATGATTTCGGTTGTCTTATCCGGGTTTTCACTTGATTTGATTTCAGCTTTTTCAATAGGTGGTATTGCATATTGTGGCTCAACAGTCCATCTTTTCTAATGAAATAAGCAGGTTGGTTTATATCTCCTTCCTTTTTTTTTTTTTTCTTCGCTTACTATAGTCTTCCAAAACTCTTCTTCGGCTACTGGTACACTCTGTTCGGCCAAGATATACCAGTCTGCTTTAGAAGAAGGTTTTGGAGAGTCAAAGTATAAAGAAGGTGAAAACTGTTGAAATAACGATTGTGGATCTACTACTACTTCTGTTGTCATTCACTTTTTTTTTTAGAAAAAAACTTGAAGAGAAGAAGGGAAAAAAATGGAAAATAGTATAAAAAATTATATGAGACAACAACAAAAAGGTGGTATGATATAAGCCACTATTGGCAAATTAAAAAAATAAAAGTCAGAGTGATCATATCTTTTATTATTATCACTCCCTTTCTTTTATTTTGTAGTCTGTTTAATAAACAAAAGGATGAATGAGATCTATCGTGCTGTTTCTAGCATTATTGTTCGCCGACAGCCACTTTTTACAAGAGCCACCTCACCACCATCCACTACTAGCCTCCAATCCTATCATAGAAAACCAACAGAGCTACTTTATCTCTTGGTAAAAAAACCCCGTCAACATCATGCCTGGCAGTTTCCTCAAGGTGGGCAGGAAATCGATGAAACCATCGCCCAAGCTGCCTTGCGTGAATTGCGAGAGGAGTGTGGCATAGAGCTTCAAGTGAAACTGGTTGACCAGGAGGAGCCCATTGGTAGTTACCAATACCGTTTCCCTGACAACTTTATTAAGAAACAGAAACGGAAGGATGGCTCTATTGGTGCCAAAGTTTCTTTTATCAGGGCAGATTGGATGTCAGGACAGTGCATACCCGATGGCGAGGAGATCATTGACTTTGCATGGTTAACAAAGGAAGAGATGATGGAATATATCCACACTGATTTTAAAAACGCGATAAAACCTTTTTTCTAAAATTCATTTTCTCTCTCCTCCTTTTTTTTGGTAACTCTATGTTCCCTCCTTTATCTCCATCTTTGAAGTAAAATTATTACTGTCTTTTTCAAGAAATTGAGAAAAATTTTCAAATGAATGGAAAAAGTGTGAATAATTAATGAGAAAAGGAGAGAAAGGCTTGAATAATTGAGGGGGCTAATTGAGTATGCTTAAAGCACTTAAACAGAACCATTCATCGCCGATCTATTTTATCAAAGTGACAAGTTATCGTATGAGCCTATACGTTTTATTTTGAAATTGAATAACGGGAAAATGACTTTGACTCGCTTTATTTCATAATCAAACAACAGTGCTTCATTTATACATTATAGAATGCATTAAATAGGGTTAATTTTCGAAGCTGCAGAATGTCGGCCTACAAATACTTAGGACGGTGTAGGTATCGACTTCTCCGCCAACACCAGCCATCATTAAGTAAGACATTGGTGATCTCTCAAAAGCCGATATTCGGGGAGTGGATCCAGGGATACGAGAAGTGTTCGTGGCTAGCGATGGTACAGCAAAAGAAGACCATAGAGTCAGGAGAACTTCGACTATGGAATATTATCAACTTGCAGGGTTCAAGAAACATGTATTTGCTTGTTCAAAGTATGGTACATTGAATCCACAGAAACGAATGATAATTACAAATTTGCCAACATTCAAAATCAGATCCATTACTCAATTCAAAGATGCTGCAATATATATCTACACCATCTTTAGAAAGATTACCAGATATTATGGCAGAAAGCTATAGCAAAACAAATCTCGTTTCCAAAAATATATTAGCAAACAGTAGGCCAGCGCAGGGATCTGCAAAAGGTTATTAAACAGAAGTTCAAAATATCAATCTTCAATATCACAAGCTCAAGCAATCTGAGAAAGTAAAAAAGGTAGATAACGTCTGTCGGATCAAAGGGATCTTCTTGAGAAGCGAGATAAAACCATTGTAATTGCGTACGGTGCTGCTAGCTTTGATCATCCGCGAGGGAATGCCACAGCCCATGCCAAGCATATAAAAGCCACTCTAAAGGAATATGTAAAAGATAGAAACCGGCATTCACTCACGTATTTGGTTGAAGTGGATGAACATTTCAGTTCGCAAGTCTGCACTCTTTGTCATACAAGAACAACAAAACATTATCAGAATGCTATTGTTGATGATTATAATCTCGTTTTGCTCTGCTCGTCGTGCAATACTCACTGGAATATGCGATCGATGTTCATGTATATAGCCGATCACAACAACAAACTTCCCAAACCATTTGCAAGACTCCAAAGAAGAAGAAAGGCAAAACATAATATACATCGTCCATTACAGATCGATAACAATTCACTACTGGTAAGTCTTTCAACAGCTTTCTTAAAACAAAATCGTACTAAATCCTAAAACTTCATCCTCTTTTCTCAATTTCTTGAAAAAACAGCAGTCCACCAAATCTAGTTTTTTGAAAGCTGAAATAGACTGTCCTTTTCACTGTCCCTAACGATAAATGACAACCTTTTTGAGTCTATCAATACATTGGTTTAAATAGAGAAAAGGAATGTATGTAAATTAACAGTCCCAGCATTTCATGTTTAATCAAAATTGCATGATTAAAGAAGGGTGTAAAATATAAGGCAATGTCAAGTTTACATAAAAGAAGACATGATAAAGATACGTTTTATTAAGAAGTAGAAGACATTACCAAAGTATTATATACACAAAAAAGGAGTTCAATCGATTCATAGATCATTCACCACTGACTCATTTTCATATAGTATCAATACAGTAAAAAAAAAAAAGACAAAATGCATTCATACTATAAATAAAGTGACATGTCAAATGCATTCTAAAGAGTTAAAAAGAACGCTTTATTATTGATAGAGTAAACAAGAGCAAAAAACATGCTCATTCGAAGCTTATGGACACTATCATCTCTTCACAGAAAAAGGGTGACTGTCAAAAAACACCACTGCTATTTATTCTCAATTTGAAAATAGCACTCTCATGCCTGTTTCTTTTCTTTTCTTTTTTCAAGAGTCAATACTATGGTTTATGAAACTAACTCAGAGTTGTATATAACCCTTTAGAGACAATATCTATAATTATTAATAAAATATCATGGAAGAATCAAAGAAAACTCTTTTTTTTAGAAAGTTCGAATCCATAGAATATATTACTATTATCTTCAATATAAAATTGGTTGATAGTGTTTTGGCAAGCTGATCAAGTCATATTTATAAATTACTCTATTATTATCCATAATAAAGAAGAAGATAATCAACCCTGTTTTAAAGTGACAAGAGCAATCAAAATAAAAATGAAAGTGGCTTAATAAAATTAAAAATAATGGATCACTCAATTTATAAAATAAAACACTCTCTTTTATTTACCAAAAAATAATAATAAACACACACAATATGAACGCTGTACAAAGGATCGATGCCGTGTCAAAAGAAGTACAGGCTTTATTTACTTTACAAATGGACAAGAAGTCTAATGTAAGAAGAAGAAGAATGTACTCTTTCTTATATTCATACTTAATTATTATAATATTATCTTGGGAACGCTTGAAAAGAGTTATACGCGATCAGTGACTGATCGTAAAAACATACAAAATCGCTTTAATACCATCAAAGTCTTGCACATGAACTGCTATGTTTCAACACGTGATAGTAAGCAGGCAACAGCAGAAGCAAAAGAGAATTTGAAAGAGAAAGAGGTCGAACTTCAGGATGTGATGTATGAAAAGACACATATTCTCGAAAAATGTGTACAATGCAGGGAATTTAGGTATAAAAAAAAATAAAATAAAGAGAACACTAAAGATGAATTTATCCTGAGTTATATAGATAGATCTATCTATCAAGATGTCGAACTTATACCTTTAGACGAATTCCAAGCAAAAGCAGGACTCGAATATCTTGAAGACTCGAATAATCCTCATCAACTCATGATCAATAGATTAAAATACGAGTTTGTTATTCGCACAGCATGAGTAAATTATGTGTATATATATACAATCAATCCCAGTTCCTGCTAAAAGGTGTTGTGTGTAATAGTCTAAAAGAAAAACAAGAGGAACTCCAAAGATATCGATTTTGTTTTTTGATGTGTGTTTAAATATTTTCATGCGTTTTATTTAGAACTCCGTTTAGCTGTATTCAATGACCTTCTTTACATAATAACCACCAGCAACCAAAGATAAAGCAGACAATGCGATGGGGAGAGGCTTCTTGGTTTTAATGGCACGTGGCAACATGGAGGCAGCCAACACAACAGAGGCAGCAACAGCAGTTTCGTGTCCATAGTCTCTATTTTCCTTGATCAAGTAGCCAGCAGCACCGTAAAGAGCACCAACACCAAGGCCAGCAACCAAGGAAGGGATGGAGCGTGTTTTAGCAAAACCGGCGAAACCACTTTTTTTTACACGTTTTTTTTTTTTTTTAAAAAAAGAAAAAAACGAGAGACATTAATATCGGCCCTGGAACTCGGGAGAAGGGGGGGATTAATATATTAAACTTACCCGATTGTGCACAAAGCTGCCATAGTGTAAGAAGGGTGTTGAGACATGATGTTGTTTTTATATATATATAAAATATAAAAAGATAGAGAGAAGAAAAAATGACTTTTTATTTATTTTGGTGTTTTTTTTATGGCTGGCCCCTTGTACAATTCGGCAGTGGTTTATCCGATGTTCGGCACTAAAACTGGGTTTATAATATAAAAGTTACTTTTTTTTCTCAGGGAACTATATATTAAAAACGCGTACTTATTAAACTCGAAAGCACTTGGTTGGTGATAGAACTCATTGATAACTGCTATCTGACTGGATTTATCCGTTTGCAACAGTAATGTTGGTGAATGTAGTCCTTACTAAAAGAGTACCTTATTTCTGATGAAAATGAAGTGACATTAATTTATTCTATTATTAAGAAATAATTTTCACAAGTATGATATATATCATTGTTACACTCTCTAACCTGCAAGGAATAGGTTTTAATATACATAAACAAGAGATATTATTTACGTATTATTCAAATCTATTTAACACATAAAAAATAGATCATTTGAATAAGTGACTAGGTTAATGGTAAAAGGGGTTTGATAGTCTTAAAAAGCAGCATCCTGCTTTTGAAAGAAAAGAAATCAAAGGCTACTAATTTTGTATTGATTTGATTCTAAAAAAGATCAAGGTTCCTGGCACCAATACTACACTTATTATCAAGCTCTTTGTACTATGCGCACATGTCAGATTTACTAGCTGTCAATTTTTTTTTCCGAACCAAAAAGTTCCCGGTTTTCCATAGTGATTATGAGTCATATAGAGCTTGAAGTTCTCTTGAAGTTTAAATTAGAGTGTACAAACGCATATTGATGTGCATTCTTACATGATATCTCTCTTAAAATACACTACCACATCACTTCAGGAAGTAGGTTCTTTTATGCGACTCTATTTTCGAACAGTTTACTGTATTTAGCTATGATAAGTCATAGCACACTCTACTTGCTGTGTTTTTCAAGATATTGAGAAAAAATGACAAATTAATGAGAAAAGTAAATAGAGTAATTGAGATAAATAATAACGGTATTTGTATAAATAAAAGTAAAGTACCAAGGATTCAAGTTCAAGATGGATTATTATAATTTGTTTACATGAATTATTGCTTGTTTTTAATTACTTTTGCTGAGAAGTGCGACTATGGAAGAGGACGGCGATAACCGGCCATGAAGATATCGATAGATAAAGATGGATATATATGCTCATACTTATTACTTTAATAAAATAGATCACAATTGGATATCTGTTATTGTGCTTAAAGATTAAGTTTTGTATACTTTTCATCGATTTGCATTATACGATTTAATTTAGGTGATTTTTATTATTTGATGACGCAGTTTCATTTTGATATTTTATTATCACAATTTGTGAATTAGACTTATGTGAAAAATAAACTATCTTTCTCTTTTTTTTTTTTTAAAAAAAAACAAAACAAAATAAACAAATGGAAGACTTTGAAGACTCAACTCAGTTCAAACGATTAAGTGATGAAGAGTTATTTAATAATATCAGCAGTAAGTAGTCTTTCTCTCTCTCTCTCTCAAAAAAAAAGGAAAAGGAAAAGCCAAATGAAATGACCGGTCCGATTAATTTTAAAGCATTGAAAAAGCCGACGGGCTGGTTATAAGTCAGGATCTAATAAAGAAGGCAAAATGCGGTGATGGTGATGCCATGTACCTTATCGGATGGGAATATCGGCAAAGAAACACAGATGAAGGTATATTAAAGGCCATCATGTGGTATCACAAATCTGCAACAACCACCCATAATTCCGATGCCCAAAGTGATATAGGCTTTATGTACCAGCAAGGCTATGGCGTACCAACCAATTACAAACAGGCACTGTACTGGTATCAAAAGGCGGCTGATCAAGGAAATATGAAAGCGGAAAATAACATTGGGTCGTTATATTATTTGGGAAAGGGTTTACCTATCGATTATGAAAAGGCACTCGGTTGGTTTACACGGGCTGCCGAAAAAGGGGATCGCCATGCACAGAATAATATTGGCATTTTATATCGCGATGGACGCGGTGTGAAGATGGATAAGAAAATGGCGTTTAAATGGTTTCAAAAGGCCGCAGATCAAGGTTTAGAAAACGCAAAGGACCAAATCAAAATGTTGTATTCGGAGAGCAGTAGTAGTGAAGGTTCAGATATCTCGGAAAATGGAAACAGTATGTAGAGTTGATTAGAAGAAAGAAAAATATGCTCATTCTTCATTTAACAATAATTAGATGAAAACGACGATAATGATGAAAATGGAATGGAAGTGGATAAACAAGAAGAAGGACATCATCAACAAAATGAAAACGACAATGATAATAATAATAATAATAATAATAATAATAATGATTATAGAATGGAAATAGAACAAGAACAAGTTGTAAACAATGACGAAGATGGTGATTTAATAGACATGGATAAGGAACAGCAACAGCAGCAAGTCGTAAATGGTGATTATATACACAAGCATAAAGAAGGTTATGAATCTGGCGTGGAAGAGGTTACCATTATTGATCTTGAAGAAGAGACTGAAGCATCATCTCAAGAATACGCTGTAGAGGCCATTATAGAATTTCTTCGGCGTCGATCAACGTACAAGGTCAGAGTAGTGATTTAGAAAAAAACTCAACAAAAAGAACAAGATATTCAAGTATCACAATGTACAGCATTCATTTTTTAATAAATAAAAATGTATATAAATATAAATACTTCAAGTCTTGCTCTTTTTTTAATGAATGATTTTTCAAAAGCTTAGTAAAATAGAAGTGAAAAATAAAAGGCTCTGATTGGCCAATGAAATAATCCGAGTAGCACGTGATTTGCCAGATTTTTGCAAAGCAAGTTTGGCTGGTCTGCAACCTGAGAGGGTAACGAAACTATGAGTGGAGTGGCTGGCTTAGATTCCCCCTCTTCCTTTACAAACTATCCATAATGGTCAAGTTCATCAAGGCTGGTAAAGTACGTAGATCGCACATGATTACTAGATGGAATCAAAAATGGATGGATGATTATTCGATATACAGAGAGGGATACACGAGTCTGATACACACAAATTTTTTTTTACTTCAAATTTAGGTTGTTGTCATTTTGCAGGGTCGTTACGCCGGCAAGAAGGCTGTTGTCGTTCGCAGTAAGTGGTTATTTTCTTCTAATGAATAATTTTTGGAATGAAAAGAAGGAGGAGAATAACCAACATTATTGTGAAATTAGACCATGACGAAGGTACCAAGGACAGACCTTATGGTTATGCCGTCGTTGCTGGTGTTGAGCGCACCCCTCTCAAGGTCACCAAGTCCATGGGTAAGAAGAAGACTGCCAAGCGTTCCAAGGTTAAGCCTTTCGTCAAGATTGTGAACTACAACCACATGATGCCCACTCGGTAACGTACTCTATAGTCATATATATTTAAGCGTGTTATTTCTTTTACTCATAATATCATTTTCCTATAGCTACGGTTTGGAGTTGGAACAAATCAAGGGTACCATCTCTGCCGATACTTTCAAGGAACCTACCCAGCGTGAGGAGGCCAAGAAGGTAAAAAAAGGAATAGTATGCTCTTCGTAACCCCAGGAACTAATATCAATACTATGAACAGGTTATCAAGAAGCTCTTTGAAGAGCGCTACCAAACTGGCAAGAACAAGTGGTTCTTCACCAAGCTTAGATTCTAAACCAGAATATCTTCTAAACTTCGCGTAGCCTTTTTTTTTTACCGTTTAAAATAAAATAATAAAAAAAAAGAAGTCCTGTTCAACTCTTTTTGCATTAAGCATATATATTTATAGAAGTATGTTTCAGGGCACACCATTTTTTGTGGATTTCGATTGTTATTATATGGTTTTGTAAAAGTAAAAAAATACACTTGAAATAGACCAATAGAAATGGATCGTCATGCACTTGGCTCAATCATAAGAATAACAATAACAAGGAAAAGAAGAGCGTTCTATAGTATAGAGTCTTTTTTTATGTTTCATTCAATTTACTTTATCAATGTTAACATTCAAATAGTTGGTGTGTGCGTGGTATGACTTCTCTTCAAAATTAAAAGAAGATTGTAGTTTACAGTTTAGCATTCTATTTATATATGGTAATTGGCTAAAAAAAAAAAAAAAGTTCAATACAACAGCTGAATGGCTATACTTCTGTAATGAACATCATTTTAAGAATAGTTAACTCGCTAAAAAAACGATCCTCTGGCAATCCAAAAAATGAATCCGTCTGGAGTCCAAAAGCTATCTGATGTTTTTGCAGCTATAAAGGAGAGAGAATGCTGTTATGTTACGTTAGACTTATCCTCTTGTTCCCATGTACAGGAATTAACAAATATTTCTTAAAGGAAGCCTAGGCATAGATTTCGACAAGTTTTTTTTTGCTTAATCTTTGATATGAGTAATGTCCTCGTTATCAGAAGCAAATAAAAGAAAGTTCACAGTTACCATTCATTATGTTGTTAACTGAAATATGTCTCAAATGAATTGATCTAAAGTTATTCTAATAAATGTTGATGCTATAGCCTATATGGTAACTTGTTCATTTTAATAAAATGAAAACAGCTTGTATCATCTTAAATAAAACATATGGTGGTCTTAGTGCATGACAATTAACAGAGATGATAGACGGGATCCATTTAGACGCTTAAACATACGCCTTTGTGGTACTATTCATTGCATTGGATCATGAACTTAGCTCCCTTTAGTTCTCTCACCTTAGCCTCTTTTTTTACTCAATTTTCTTCAATAACTTGAAAATATTTCTTAACAATTTGAAAAACCTTTCCCAACTATTTGAAACTTGTTCTCGTTTTCTTGAAAAAGACAGTATATGAATGTGGTGTTTATACATAAAGAGCGACGTTTTTGGTATCACTTACATTATTTTCCTACAAAGTTTGCCTTGTCAGAATTCCTCCGACCCGGATTTTTTCATTGTTTGAACAAGTCCGGACCGCACATTGATATGCTCCGTGGTGTCTGTGATCCATTGTTGTCACAACAACTACATAATGACAAGATTCAAGCATCCTATAGAACCTTCTCTTTCCCTGTATACTTTGTATGTATCAATATACTATAATGGATGTTTGCTGAATGGATAAGGATAGATTAAATAACCATCGATGTCTTTTTCCCTTTTTCCTTTCCCCTTTTTTATATAATAGCTAGCAGTATCTCACGATGTCCCGTGTTCCTTCCGGTAAATATCTTGTCTATTATATTAATCAATCAAAATTGCATGATCATGTCAGATTCATAACAACTCACAATTCAATTTTTTATATTAGTCCTTAACCCTACTGAAGAAGATATCAAGCTCTTGTTGAGTGCTCAATGCCACATTGGTACCAAGAACGTTACCAAGGCTATGGCCACTTACGTCCACAAGCGCCGTGCTGATGGTAAGTCCTTTGAAAATAGAGATATATATAACAAGACATATCTATCTATTCGTCTATATATATATATATATATATGTATATATAATAACATCGATATCTTTTCAAAGGTATCAACTTGATCAACATTGGTAAGACCTGGGAGAAGCTCGTCCTCGCTGCCCGTGTCATCACCGCCATCGAGAACGTACGTTTATTCAAAATTTTTGACAATTATAAACATTGAAACTTACTTTTCTATTTGTGTAACTTAGCCTCAAGATGTCGTTGTTGTCTCTGCCCGTCCTTACGGTCACCGTGCTGCCCTCAAGTTCGCCAAGTACATTGGTGCTGAGGCCATCGTTGGTCGTTTCACCCCCGGTACCTTCACCAATTACATCACCCGCTCTTTCCGTGAGCCCCGTTTGGTTATCTGTACCGATCCTCGCTCTGACTTCCAGGCTGTCCTTGAAGCCTCTTATGTCAACATCCCTGTCATCTCTCTTGCTGACACTGATGCCTCCCTCAAGTACATTGATGTTGCTATCCCCACTAACAACAAGGCCAAGCACTCCATTGGTTTGATCTACTGGCTCTTGGCTCGTGCCGTCCTCCGTCTCCGTGGTTCTTTGGAGTACGCCGCTACTTGGGAAGTCATGGTTGATATGTTCTTCTACCGTGATCCTGAAGAGATTGAGAAGGAGAATGAAGCCGCCGAGTTTGGTGAAAATGAGTTCTCCGCTGCCGCTGAAGCCGCCACTGGTGAGTGGGAGGTTGAGGCTGAGGGTGTTGCCGGTATTGCTGCCGCTGCTGACTGGTCTGCTCAGACTGCCACCGCTGACTGGGCTGATGATGTCGAGGCTCCTGCCAACGCCTCTTGGGATGCTTAAATTATTATAAAAAAAACCCCTTTTTTTTTATAATAATTTATAAATCTTCTCTCCAGCTTTTTTTTTTTTTGTTATATATTTAACATACACACATCTATATATAATAAACTAAGAAAAATAAACTTAAATTTAGTTTTTGTTTTTATTTAGACGTTCTTTTTTCTTTTAAAATAGATAGCTTTGCTCGTTTTACTTTCGGTTTACAAAACAAGACAATTTTTTTTTTTTATAACTTAAACTTGCAAATGATCTTTATTTAACATGAGGTGATTTCTTTTTTTTCTTTTATACAAAACAATTATTTCATAGAGACCAGCTTAATGTCAAAGACAAGAGTGGCGTTCTTGGGAATGTCTGGGGGAGCACCACGCTTACCATAAGCCAAAGCAGCAGGAATGGTCAATTTGCGTTCACCACCGACCTTCATACCAGCAACACCAATATCCCAACCCTTGATGACTTCACCGCGGCCCAAAACAAAGTAGAAGGGCTTGCCATTGACATTCTTATCAAAGACCTTACCGCTGGTGAGCTTACCAATGTAACGCATACCAATCTATTATAACAAGATCAGAAAAACATATTTCAACAGTGACATATATCATTTTAGAACTTACTCTTTGACCGCTCTTACAAGAAACACCTTCACCAGTCTTAATATCTTCAATTATAAGACCATTGGGAAGCTTGGTGACCTTTTTGGGTTCTTCCTTCTTCTTCTTGGCCTCTTCCTTCTTTTTTTGCTCTTCCTTCTTGGCAGCAGCAGCTTCCTCCTTCTTCTTTTGTTCTTCCTTCTTCTTTTGTTCTTCCTTCTTCTTTTGCTCTTCCTTCTTGGCAGCAGCAGCTTCCTCCTTCTTCTTTTGCTCCTCCTTCTTTGCCTTCTTGGAGGGTTGTTCCTTGGCAGCAACTTCGGCAGGACGCTTTTTGTTAACAACAGGAGCTTCCACTTCTTCCTCTTCCTCCTCAGCGTCGTCATCCTCTTCCATATCTTCATTGGAATCTTCACCGTTAAACTCCTCGTCATCCTCATCATCTTCTAAATCAAGGTCGCCTTCACCATCCAAGAGTGCCTCTATAAGATAATAAAAGGGTTTAGTGAATCATAGAAAAACATGAAATCACATGAAATGACATACTCAATTGTTCGGCAGTAAGAGATCCAGGAAGACTATACATTACAAAACCCATTTTAAATACCATTGATATTCCCCACAAACACACGATATAAAGTACTTACGGTCCAGCTTCCTCATCGTCATCCTCTGATTCTCCAGAATAAGAAACAAGATCCTCATCGTCATCATCACTGAAGACATAGTTACCAGTAAGATGGATGGCATTATCACCTTGGGCAAAGAAAGTGACCTCTTCACCTTCAACGAAGTTAAGATCCAAACTTTGTTGTTCAATCTATTTTTTATGGAAAACATGTCAGAATACACACGTTTCAAAAGTGTTTTATATATCTTATCTTGCCTTATTGGGAATCAATGTACATAAAACAAAGTCCCTCTTATCAACCTTGACAGAGACACAAGTACGCTTGTCAGACTCGATATCAGCTGTCAAAGAGGCCTATTAGCAATATAAGGTAAGTGTATTTGCTTCCAAAAATAAACTTTGAAAAAGGTTACCATCGCGATACGGAATGGTGCAGACACGATCTGAGTGTATGACTTTCCTGGCTTGAGTTGTAAACCTAATAAAGGTATGTAAGTAAAGTTTTGTTTTGCTTTTTCTCAAAATATATAATCATTTTTACCCCAGAATCCTTGAACGCTCATATTAAAATAATAGTCTAGTTGATATTAAAGAAAAGAGAAGAGAAAATGAAAAAAAATAGTTGCTTATATTTCTCCTAACGAAAAAAAGGCAAGACAGTCACTTTTGCGTGGCTGCATGGTGTCAGTCCGAAAAAGGAAATAAGTGTCCAAGTGGAAATTTTTGTGTTGTCAAGACAACAAAAAAAAATTTTTTTTTTGTGTGTAGTTGAAAATGCGTGTTTGTCAGTGATGGATCGAATTGAGTAAAAAGTATCCTTCTATACACTACTAAAGCTTTATATACTAGGATATAATTAGAGGAGTAAGTCCAATATATTTAGTGACATATCATCTATAAGCTTCAGTCATTTGTTTGTTGACCACATAAAAGCAAATATATCAAAGATACAGCTACATTTACCAAATAGAATAGCTATTCTCGTTATAGTTGGATTTTGAGTATGAAAGTTGTATAGGATCAACAATTAACCCATGATACGTTATTTCACCAACGCAAGCTGAATAGTTGTAGTTGTAAACCCCATGATATCATAGATGGCCACTTATTTTTAAAGCGAAAAAAAATGATTGGTCAAAACAGGTCCAGATTGACGTTACACGTAAATAAAAAAATGAGACAGGGATCGCGGTTCTGGTTCCGCACATCGTTAATGCTGAACCATCACATTTATAAACCCGTTTTCTCATCATCAATGATATTTTCAATTTTCTATTTATATTTATATATTTGTTGAAGGTATTTCGAAAAGAAAAGAAAAAACTGACTTTTTTTTTTGTATGTGTTTCTAAACAATAATAAAGAGGAGAGGAGAAGGGAGGAGAGAGAGAGGCGAAATAAAGAATAAAAAGTATATATACACATGAATCGATGTGGAGTAGAAAGAATAACGAGGAATAAGACTCTATCTGATTTTTTTTTGTTATTACATATCAACTTTCTGTCATCGACAAAGTTATTTAAATCTAAAACAACGTAATTAGTCTCTTTTTCTTTTTTAAAAAAAATGCCACGAATCCTCCACTTCTCTCTTTCTATCTTACCTGAGGCATAACAGGTTTGTTCTGCTCTGCAGTCATTCGAGAAATACCAATACCAATACCTTCGATCAAGGCCAATAAAGCACCACCCACAACAGCAGACACAGCAGCTGCCTTGACACCACCACGGGCAGCCAATACACCACCCGTCAAACCACCCGAGATGATGGAGTTCCATGGATCTTCCTTTTGTCGAATACCCTTCAAACCACAATCGAATGTTGAAAAGAGACCACCCCAAACTGCAAAATTACCTCCAAGAACAGGAGCACGGGCCTTCATGGCAGAGACAGCACCAGTTAAACGTTCACCCTATAGATAAGAGGGGGTTTAGATTCGATCCTCATATATATATATATCTTTTTAAAACTCTCTCTCTCTCTCTCTCTCTCTCTCTCTCTCTCTCTCTCTCTCTCTCTCTCTCTATCTTACCCTTGGGGAGTTCTTTGCTCCTTTGACAGAGTGCCAGATACCACCACCTACTGCACCCATTACAAAAGCACCACCTAAATCGTTAAGAATAACCCAAGGGCTATATATATATATATATCTGTTAGACGCCAGTGAGTCGGTTTTTATGTCAAAACTTACCAAGGATCTCTTGTTGTATCTGAACCACGTCCCATATTTTATATTGATGTTTATACTTAAAAAAAAAAAGTTGAAGTAAAGAAAAAAGAGGAAACGAGTTTTAAAAAAAAAGAAAATGAAAGAAAACGTTAGAAAAAAAAAGCTAGATTGTGTGACTTTTGATACCCTGTTAATCGAGTTTTAAAAAAGCCGGACCAGACCGGACTTTTACAGAACTCTTAAACTACTTATCAAAAGCATGAAAAAAAGAGAAAGGTTCCTTTTTATTAAAGGAAACTTTTGGTTTTATAAAAGTTTAATGCTTTATTATTTTCTATTTTTGTACAACTCTTTTTTTTTTGTTTTGTTTTAGGAGATGATAGTGAATAAAATCATATATAAAAGTTTGGCATTATTTTTGTTCATCTCATCTTTTATATTCATCGATAAAACATTCCCCCTTTTTTTTACTTTTCCTCCATCAAACATGATATCAAATAGTTTTAGGAAAATTTTAGAATCTATTATCCTAAATCCGTAGGACTATTAGAATGAGGTGATTGTCTGAATTGTATTATAAGATATTCAAGCAAATATCAAGATGTTTGATCAAACATTACTTTCTTATTCTTTATATATCTGGCATTTCATGCAAATTATTCTTCATCGACATCATTCTCTTTTTTTTTTTTCATTCTAAAAATGACTTTAGTATCTCTATTCGTCAACGGTTTTGGTTCATATTTATTCCAAGCTTAGAAATGAGTCTCGGTAAGCCAGTGGCACTCTTTCTGCGTGGTTTGTGTTTTTTTGATACGTTCAATATCAAAAATAGTATAATGATCACCATATTTTTTAATTAATTTCCTTTCAAAGTGATAAGGCACTATACATGTGACGTAAAAGCTAGATGTCAGGCTTTTGCTTAACAAAACTCGATAATTACTATATTTGTTAAACAAATCCATGTGCAGTGTATAGACGCTCATGCTCCTGTCATAACTTCTTATTTCACTAATTAATTTTGTCCGAAACAAACACATTTAAATATTTAATGTTGTTATATATCTATAAAGACATTCAAGTATTAGTAGTAACTATAGCCAAATTAATTAAATATATATAATTACTGCCAACATTATACGTCATCTTCTCATTTTGATACCAAAGTTTTCATTTCAAAATAAGTATATGTTTCGTAACATGATATATATAGTTATCAACCATAGTACGAATCTTCACTATTTATCCATGAGGTTAAAATTAAGATCTTGGTTGTCGCAATCGTAGACAAAAAAGGACGAAGCAGAGAAGGTTTCCGTAACGTCTTTGTTCTCATTTCTGATCTCACCGTTGTTCCATTTATTCAAACCATAAGTAAAAAAAAAAAAACTTTATTCATCTTTTTCTTTTCTTCTTATAAGTTTTTTTTTTTATGTACACGGGAAAAATAAATATAAAACGAAAATAATAATCATGAATGCTAAAGACCTTAACCTAACAAAAAGTAACAT
>MU622399.1:67957-89672 GCA_025399235.1 Backusella circina FSU 941
TATTACTAGGTGTTGAAGTGAGAGTCCTTCCGGACCAATCAAATCCGTTCTAGAAAAAAAGACGCTTTTTTGTTTATATTTTTTTATCAAGATTTATAAGCTAATGATTGCAATGCTACCAACATCAATAACAAATAACCAGTTAAACGGATTATCATCGGCTTGAAGTGATTGAATTAGCCTTGGTAAATACCTGACTTTTTTTATAGTTCATTCTGGAAACAACATGAGCTTTTTTCGGATAAAATCTCGGAGCGACCTTTTTTTTTATGATATTTTTTATCTTCAGAAAGTCCGCTTTCGCTTTTTCTTTATTTTTCTTTATTTTTTTTTTATTTTTTACAGAACTTCTTATTCGAATGCTTTTATTGTTTTATTTCACATTCTTTTAAATTGAAGCCAATTTCGAATACTTTTATACATTAAAGCCAACATGCCCGTCTCATTCTCAAGTAATCGCTATTGTTGTGGTTTTGTTCCTATTAAAACAGGTAAACTAATAGTGTGTTAATCTTCATTCCCTGCTTATTTCTAATTTTTTTTTATTATTATCATTCTTTTTAAACCTAAAGGAGTATCACTCATTACAATATTTGGCATTGTAAGTTTGTATCTAAACATTGAATTTCACCCATTTTTAACACTATATAATTTTTAGCTGAATAAATTATCTGGGTTTTATGGAATCTTATCATTCTCATTTGAAGATAGAGTAGCAACGATGACTTATATTTATTCACTTGTTGCCATAGCAATATTTGCACAGGGTCTCTATGCTTTACATAAAGTAAGTCATTCATATTTTAATGTAACGTGAATAAAATAGATCATAACAATGACCTTCGTTTAAAGGATAGTGTTCGTATATTCCGTTGGTACACAATGTTCTTTTGGTTTGACTGCTTCATCAGTGTAATATCCACCATTTGGTTTGCAGTAGCATGGTATGTTTACACTGATCACAGTCTTCCCGAGATAGAAAATGATCCAGTTAGAAAGGCAGAGTATGATCGTTTATTTGATATGGAAAAGAGAGTTAGTATTGCTTTCTTGGTTATTTTAAGATTAGTACATGTAAGTGGTTGTTTTTGATGTAGGAGGATCATAGCATACTAACGTTGTAAATTATTTAGTTCTACTTTGCATTGGTTGTAACCCGTTATTACAAGTCATTAAATAAGGTCTCAGGCTATTCAAAACTAAATGAGAGCATCGATTTAGAGGATGCTATGTCTGGACGCCCTGCTGAATATGTACCAAAACAAGCACTCGATTAAAGAGAATATAATAATGTTTATAATACAATACAATACTACTACTATTACGAATAATAATAATAATAATATAATATTAATGATAATGACAACAATAACAACAACAATAATGTACATGATGTGGGATCACATGAAAGAGATCAATTACTTCTTTACACACATAAACAAGAGTATATCAGTTCGGATGATTATTTCCTTATTTGGAATCATTTTAACAAGGTTGTTTTGTTTTTGTTTTTTTTTAATAAAGAAAGTGAAAACGTGTAATATGAAGTTTCCACTCAATTGCAATCTGGCATTTAATCCTACTTCACGTCTAGAAAGAGCCTGCGGTTCACCCTAGCAAGTGTAATTAGTTATGATAATACTGTGTATAATTCAAACCATATCGTCACGAGGAACTGATTCGATTCAAACGAACATTCTTTCTATTACACATTTTGAAAGAGAAAAAGTCAAATCAAGATATATCCTCATCACGTTATACAAGAAAAAAAAAAAGCTTAAAATCAATTTCTCGTATTTTGCCTTTCCTAAAATGATAATAAATAAAAACATAGGTTTACTTTCCCCTGTATCACTTTGGGAGAGGGCGCCGGAACAGATCGCGTGATCTCACGTTTAAAGAAGACCTTTACAGCAATGGGTATCATGAACACTATTTTATATTATATATTAAAAAAAAAAATGCGTAGTTGTCCTCTTTATATAATTAGCATTGTGTTATATTAAAGTAGAACCGAATTATTTATATGTTGTACAGAGAAGGACCGTCATATATAAATCAATATTATCCTTCTTGTCCTTGCTAATGATGTCAATGCTATGACGAAAAGATGGGCCAACTAGTGTATTCTTTAATATCAAAAGAAAAGCATAATTTATGAGTAGTTATATTTATCAAAGGTTATATTTTATTTTTGGTGTTTAGGATAGTCAAATCGCAATTAAAGCGAGCGCCGAGTTTACCGAGTATATACAAAAAAAAAAAAAAATGAAAATTATTTGGTGTAATCATGATTGTTATCAATGGGACTACTGATTTGTATTGGTCAAATTCATCAATATGTGAAACTGGTTATTGTTGTATTGACATATTACATATGTATTTACTTCTATCAACTCAGATAGAATATGTATAACTTTTATACTTTCTACCATTTACTCTCAGAGGTAGTATATATACAGTTAAAATAGATATTTCTATAAAAAGAGTAGTGGTCTATATTTCTATTTTAATATATATGTACTAATAATAATTTAATGCAACCCATTATATAACCCTAAAGTGAATCTTTAAATATTTACATTATAAAAAATAAAAAAGTATTTATCCCAAAATGGGCTTGGCAATACGTTCAAGCACCTGTAATATAAGAACCCTATTCAAATCCTTGTCTTGATAACGTGTCCATATTCTCTCCATAGCAGCATCGCAATTTTGATCACCCACCAACTGACGCACTGGGCTTGACAGAGTGCATTTTAACAACATATCCCTTGCCTGCTGTCTGCTCCTCTCTTTATCCTCTTCTGTTCGTACCTTGGGTGACTTGTCATCCAGCATCCATTTTCCTTCTGGCCAAAGCTTCTCTCCCAACCGATTCAAAACGGTAACGATGGCCTTGGGTGACATGTACTCGTTGGCAAACGCATTGTATTGCTCAATGATAAATTCTGCATAGGATCTTCGTACAATTTCCCTTAATAAATTTAAAATCGATCTTCTCATCCAGGCCTTGTTGTTTTTAGAAGTTAAATCAAACACCTCTACAATTAACGCATATGTCGTTTCTATTAAAAGTTCAACATCATTGGCGGAAATACTTTTACTTGTAGCTGTTTTTTCAATGGGTGGTAGCTCTGACTCCTCGATGGACGTCGGGGTGCTCATCCTTGAAATTGGTTCAGAAGCAGATATAAATGATTTCTTTGTATTCTTGTCTTGTTTATCCTCATTTAGCAACCCCTCTTTTGATACAACACTCCCTAGACTAGATGTAGAGTCTTGTCTTTCTAAGCTTTTCATAGAGGGCGATTTTTCACTGCTATTTTCTAGCAGGTTTGCTTTTGAAGAAGAAGATGGGTTATGTCGTGAAAATAACGAACGAGATTTGGTTCCATTCCCTCCCTTGGCCGTGGATTCTGAAAGGGATGCGTATGCAGAGGCAACCTGATCCCTGAATTCCTCTGAAAATGACATCACCGTCCCCGCATCATTTATTTCCGAGGGTCGTTCTTTACGCAAGAAGCCTAAAAGAATAGGATCTGTACCCAATTCTTCGTCTGCTACCACACTATACAGGTATTTTTCTAATCCACTACTGATTGAATCCAAAGAGCTTCTCTTTTGTTGTTGAATTGAGGAAGATTTTAGCCAAGATCGCGTCGTACCAAGAGGTAGTTTTAGACCAAGTCGTGTTACTCTTCTCGCGTGCCTTGCATGAATGATGGTGTGAAAGTTTTCAAAATCGGCGTAGCTTCTAGTGATGACATACCCACCTCCCTCCGATCCCACACTATCCTCTGCAGCAGGTCTCTCTATTTGGATGATGTAGACAAGCTGTGACTTGTTGAGAGGCTCTGGTGATGAAATATCCATAATGACGAAATTCACAGATCCCAATGCAAATACCATTCTCATATTCTCTTCCTCATCATGAATGACTGGCTCGTAAAGATTAACAGCAGATCTGACTGGCTCTGGTGTATTGGGAACGCTCTTTGGCTCTCTACTCTCTTGTATGTCCTTTTGTGCAACAGGTAAATGCTCAGTCACCTGTTTCGGTTGTCGTTTCGGAGTGTTGTCGGAAAGAATGTCAATTATCCAGCAATTTAAAAAGTCAGGGTCGCTTAAATTATCAACAATACGTCCCAAAACAAAGTTGGATAATATCTCTTTAAGCAAACTAACAAGTAAATCGGAGTCTCGATCATGGGCTGGAAGTGTGCGTTTGATAAATGCTCGTGAGAGATCTAGTAACTGTCGGTGCTGCTCTTCTTTTGATAAAAGTTGTGCAAAAGGCGAATGTGGGTTTTTAATGACATAATCATTGATGGAAACTTCTGAATCCTCAAAAGCTCTACATTCTCTCTATTATTATAGTGTAACAGGTGAATATGAATGATCCTTTTCAATATGTAATAACAACACTATACCATATGTATAATAAGGGTGTTTGCAACCCCATAGATTGTCGACATGACTATATCATTTCTCTCCTGGTTTATCAAGATTTTCTCCACTGTCAACACAACATTGTTTAAGCGCTCTCTTACCACAATTTCAAATGTAGGGTCTTTGTGTTCATTAAGCTTTTTCCACCAACTGAGAATAAAGTCACGCATGACATAGTCCAAGAGTTGATTGATGACCAGCGTCAAAGGAGGGTAAAACAAGTTTAATTGCTTGATATCTGCTTCTGTAAGCTTTTTGTCGTCATGGTCATTAGACACTAGATAGTCCCATTGGATAAAGTTGATAAACTTACATCTATTTGCTTCTCTTTTACAGTCTTTTCTGGGCTTAATCTCAATTGTATAGGCGTTTCTTGTTTGAAATAATATCGGCCCAAGCCAAAGCCCAGGGCTATAAATACTAAGAAATAATAACCGTCTGTTATAAGCAACAGTACAAAGATTGAGAGCGAAAACAATGTCATTCCATGTACAATGTCAATGACATGTGGATATTCTAAAGGAAAGTACTGCGTTACTACTGCCTTTATTTGCCTTTCCATTGTAACTTGTTATTATAGGCAAAAGTAAAATGAAAAAAAAGAAAGAAAGAAAAGGAAATAATATGCGTGCATATTGAAGGAGTATATATATCCCCTCCAGTATGAATTTATTTGATTGGATAAAACAATCATTATATGAAACAAATAGTAAAAGTGAAATAATATAAATACAAAAATATAATAACGATGAACGAACACAATGTAATGCAATATAAAGATATAAAAGAGACTATATTAAGACTGCAATAAGCAATCAATTGATATATGAGAGTATTATTTTCGCTAACCCGAAGCCCCTTCCCTGAAAATTAAGATCAATTATTAATAGGTCGAGTAACGTGATTTTAGTGCTGTCTCTAAGAGGAGAAGTCATGAAAACACAAGATTTTGACAAATAATTCTATACAAGATTACAATTAGACCAGATCCAACATATATGACTTAGTAAAAGACGATGAAGCTGTCCGGACAAAGGCACTTATTGGATGATATTGAGACATTTGGAGAGGGCGTGTTACTTTGTCAGTTAAACAAATGGTCAAAGGTGTTCACGCACTTGTATTATCTAGTAATTAATAACAATAGTGGCTATCAAGACTCCAAATAGCTAGTGAATTTCTATGAGGATGAGAATAAAGAGAAGGTGCCCGAGACAGTGTCATAACAAGAAGAGCAACATACGAAGAAGCACAAAGCATAGTTCAGTTCTATATTTGTTTTTTACTAATATTCTAAAAGTGAAGTATTTATTTTACATGTACATCACCCTAGAAAAAACACTCATTCTATTTTTACATATTATTAATCAATTTTAATACCAAAAATATAATACCTCTGTTGGTAAAGTAGGTATATCAGCTTCAAGCAGATTCAAGGGTCAAGGGTTTTCTTGGCGATGGCAATATTTGTAGCGTCTTACAGCGTGTCCATAAAAATCCATGAGGTGATTCATTATCGAAAATGAACTTCAAGACACTGTGTACTTTGTTTATTTACAATGGTTCCTCAATAAATCCACACCTAAAGAGACCGCTAAACTGGTGAATTTGGCGAAATCGAATTATTTTTTACCCATTTCTAATGCAAAGCCAAATTAATGCAACTACAAAAATGAGGGAGTCATCAAAACAGTGAATTTATCTGATAGTAGATTCATCAAGAAGCCACTGCACAGTTGGTAGTGTAAGTATTATTTCCTCCTCAGTTCCAAGCAGAAGATACCTACTCTATTTTTGTAAAGGCTTATTTCAATAATAATAGTGTTTAAAATATTTATTTAATAAAACTAAAATAAAAACATTGTTTTATATATAAAAAAAAAAATACCTATACATAATACAAGGTTAACTATAGAAAACATATAATTTTTAAAAAAAATGACACGATTCATTATTATAGAGATCCAGGGCGCCTAATAACTCTAACACGATAAGGAATAGGAGCGACGATAACACCTGCGTTTTTCTCATCAATAATATCAGGGTAAGTTGAACAACTACTAGCATCAGTAACCGGTTCAATAGTGCATTTTGAAAAGAGACTTATATAACTATTAAACATCTCTACTTCAGCCTATGCGAAAAGTAAGATAAACCTTTCATATTCCAGCCCAAAATGCAAATCTCTTGATATTTTTAATTACCAAATAAATACCAGGACAAAGTCGTCTTCCCCAACCAAAATTAAAGTGATCGCGATCAGATACATTTCCATTTGCAGAGGCGTACATTGATTTTGTGTTTTGTAAGAATCTCTCAGGAATAAACTTTTCAGGTTCATCATATATTTTTAAATCCCCATGCATTGACTTCATACAAGTGAGTACAACCGTTCCTTTAGGGATCAAATAGCCTTTCAAGTCAACTATATATATATATTGGAAAAGTAAACAAATTACTCTGTTAAAAAAAGAAATTAAAAAAAAAAAAAAACCACTCATCCATGACACTTACTATCTTGAGAAGTTGCATGCGGCAAACCAAAAGAGGTAATTGGGCGATAGCGCATACATTCTTTGAGAACAGATACAGTGTAAGGAACCTGATCTCTCTGCCCAAATCTCGGTAAAGTACCATTTTCTTTTACGAACCCATCAATTTCTAGTTGGATTTTTTTCTGAACGTCGGGATAGTTGCACATAATGGCGATGGCCCAATATAAGGCGGTTTCTGTTGTATCTGCACCAGCTGCAATAATGTCACCTATTATTCCAATTTTGATAAATGAGGATATTTACTTCGTTTCTTTTTCTTTTTTTTTATTTAAAAAAAAAAATACTTACACAGCAGCACCAGTTTTTCTATTGGTGTAATATGAAAAGATTCAGAATCCAGTATTTTCATAATATTAATCTCGGAGGTTACAGTTGCCTCATCGATGAGTTTCTTGATAATTGGATCTCTCTCATTTTTTACAAAGTCTATAAAGGACTCTTCAACATTTGAAACCGTAGTGAGAAAAGACAAAGCAGGTAAAAATTGAGGAAGATCTTTTTCAAACGCGCCATGCTTAATTAAATTTTTAATCATTGCACAAATACTCTTGAACTCTGGATCTTCTTTTGAGTTGTATCTTTTACCAACGGTGACATGCGAAATAACATTAAGAGAGAGCATTTGAAGATCTGAAGCTGGATCTACACTACCATCCATACCGGTTGCCAAAACAAGACGCTCAATTAACTCTGATGCTTCAAATTCAATTTTGTCCAAGTATTTGTCAACTTGTTTAGGAGCCAAAACTGAAAGCACTAATAATAAAAATGTGGATTTGGTTTTGGATGAGTGTTTTAAATACTTTATTGCGTTATTACTTACAGGCTCCCCTTGCAGCTTTCCATCTTTCACCATTAGCAAAAGATACACCTCTACAAAAAGAAAATACAAATGAAAAGAGTTTTTTTTTTTTTTATAAATAGATTCATTGGTGTAAAATTATGGTACCTTTGATTATAGCTATAGTGAAGACCAAAGTTAGTTAATGGTCTTGACGAGGAATGTGTACCGTTGTGAGCAAACAACTCTTGAGCTAATTTAGGATCGTCTATCGATATCCAGTTTTGTATACCCATTTTTAATTTTATAATTGGACCGTTTTCTTTATGCCATTTTGCAAGTGCACGACCTGGGTATTTACCAAGTGACAACAAATGGCCTTTATAATTAAAAAAAAAAAAGCCATTAATACGCCATATCAATAATAAACTTATATCCAATTTTACCAACATAAGGATAAGATGCTCTTGGTACTGGAATTTCTTTATATCCTTCTCGTGTCTTGTTTCTGTCAGAAATAAGATAGAGAGAAGAAAAAACAAGCGATGTTGCAGCCGCAATACTGATGATTGATATAGCACGGTCACGATCCAAACGAGAGAAAAAATCCATCAGAGTTAGTGTAAGTAAAAAAAAGGAACGAAATGAAATGAAAAAGAAAAGTAGAATGAAAATTGACGGAACACAGATCTTTAAAAAAAACTATTGCGCATTGCTCAGCCTTTCATTTATTATTACACGAAAAAGGTGTACTATCAGTATTCTTTCGTACTAATCCTTATACGCTATGTTACCTTAAAATGAGGCTCAACTTTATAAGGCTCTAATAAACCATTAAAGATTGTATGTGAATGACATTTATTAATTGTAGGGCTAATAACCTTGGCTAACTAACCTTCTGGTTGTTATTTTCGTTTAGATTTGTATCACAGTCGTTTTATTTTTAATTGATGAAAGAAGCAAGGTTTATTTTTTATACAAAGTTAAAGTTTAACACACATTTTCTACACTTTAAATTAGATAAAGTAAATTGGGTTTTCATAAATAAAACTATATTCGAGGATGCCTCATTGTCTACCTTTAGAAGTAGTAAATAAATACACGTTTGTAAACAAAATGAATTGAAGTATTAAAATGGAACCCTCTTGTTTTCTGAAAATAAGTGAAGAGAGCAAAAGTAAACGATAGCTTCTGTCCAACACTTTCCAAAGTTCAATATAAAAGGCTTATAAAGGTTGTTCAGATAAAAATCAAACTTTAGTATATAGTTTATTCAGCTTTTTAAGACACCAAAATCAGTTTGGAGGTATCTATTTCTAAAAAAAAATTAAATATTTAAGATTTGAATTGTAACATTAAAGTAAATTGTTATAGTTAGTGGGATTTCTTTTAATTATACTTTTATTATAAAGTACTCTCTCTAGTTTTGAGATGGTTGGATGAAAATATAAGTAATAAGGCGGCCACTATTCTTGTGCATACTATCCATTGAACCTGTATCGATAACTGGGAATATTTCCAATGCTATGATGAAAATTACTTTACATAAACTATCTAAAGGTGGTCTCTGACAGCCATGGTAGCTACGCATGATTCCCTTCATTAGGAAACTGAGCCATCATTTTGAACAAATTCTACTTCATGCCTGATATTTTTCAGGTTTCCGGACCGAACAAAATGTGACTTAGAGAAAACCGGAACTTGAAAATGACTGGGCTTCACATTAAGCATTTGTCAAGAAAGATGTTGCAGAATAACAGATCCTCCTCTTTTCCCATCGTCTTTTTGGTGTAAACATGGTAAGAATCGAACCATCTTAATCAAAAGAATATACCATCCATCCTAAAACGTGTATACTAATCCGTTTATTTTAGTCCCATAGGTAATTATTTGCTTGAATATGTTAAAATGAAATATATATACATATATATGCAGATTCGCTTGATTTTGAACTCTATAATTCATCATTAATTTTCTTTTTTAAAAAAAAAATAATGAATTCATTAGAAAGTACGAGGCTCCCCGTCACGGTCACTTGGGTTTCGGCCCCCGTAAGAGAACTAGATCCCACCGCGGTCGTGTGAAGGCTTATCCTAAGGATGACGCCAAGAAGCCTGTCCACTTGACTGCCTTCTTGGGTTATAAGGCTGGTATGACCCACGTTGTCCGTGATCTTGAACGTCCTGGTTCCAGTAAGTTATTACAAGGAAAAAAAAAAAGAACTTTGGATAAATGATCTAATGACAAAAAAAAAACTGAATAGAGATGCACAAGAAGGAAGTTGTCGAAGCCGTTACCGTCATCGAAGCCCCCGCTATGGTTATCGTTGGTGTTGTCGGTTACGTCGAGACTCCTCGTGGTCTCCGTTCTTTGACCACCGTCTGGGCCGAGCACCTCTCCGAGGAGGCCAAGCGCAGATTCTACAAGAACTGGTACCGCTCCAAGAAGAAGGCCTTCACTCAGTATGCTGCCAAGTATGCTGATGGTGCCAAGGATATCACTCGTGAACTCGAGCGTATCAAGAAGTACTGTTCCGTTGTCCGTGTCATTGCTCACACTCAGATCTCCAAGGCCAAGCTCCACCAACGCAAGGCTCACCTTACCGAAATCCAATTGAACGGTGGTTCCATCGAACAGAAGGTCGATTTCGCCCGTGAGCACTTCGAGAAGGAGGTCACTGTTGGCTCCATCTTTGAGCAGAACGAAAACATTGACATCATTGCCACCACCAAGGGTCACGGTTTTGAGGGTGTCACTGCCCGTTGGGGTACCAAGAAGCTTCCTCGCAAGACTCATCGTGGTCTCCGTAAGGTCGCCTGTATCGGTGCCTGGCATCCTTCCAGAGTCATGTACTCTGTTGCTCGTGCTGGTCAGCGTGGTTACCATCGTCGTACTGAGATCAACAAGAAGATCTACCGTATTGCCAATGGTGCTGATGCCAAGTCTGGTACTACCGAGTATGACTTGACCGAGAAGACCATCAACCCCATGGGTGGTTTCCCTCACTACGGTCTTGTCAACGAGGACTTTGTCATGATCAAGGGTGGTTGTGCTGGTTCCAAGAAGCGTGTCATCACTCTTCGTAAGTCTTTGACTGTCCACACCTCTCGCAGAGCTCTTGAACAGGTTAGTGTTTTTTTTTTTTTTTTTTTATGTGTGTGTTTACGTTTTGGAATTGGAGATGCAATGTTTTGATTGTCATTCTCTATCTCTTTTTAAATACACTCCTTTGTAATATATTTTTTCACTTGTTTACTAACGTTTACTCGGTTTAAAAACAGATCTCCTGCAAGTTCATTGATACTTCTTCCAAGTTCGGTCATGGTCGTTTCCAGACTGCTGCCGAGAAGCACCAATTCATGGGTACTCTCAAGAAGGATCTTTAAATGCATTCTATTTTTTTCTAAAAATATTAATAATAAAGATATAGACGTATTCTATGCGTAATATATAACCACTATTTTTGTTTTTAAACACATTATGTTATTTAAAACGATATGTTTTGTTCATGAGAAGGTTAAGTTGGGGTGGTTTTGGATAATAAGAATTAATTTTCATTGTAGTTCCATGAAGAGCTTATAGTTGTGTTTCATATATGTACTTCATGCTCAATTCTATTCTGTCCTTTTTAGGAAAATGGCTTATCACTTGTCTTTGGAAAAGTAAAGCTTAAACTTTAGGAATTATCTCAAATCACTACGAAATGAACCCTTTATTCTAAAAAGTAAGAGAAGAAATGCCCTAGTCTACAAATAGAAAACATTGTACCTGGTGTCCAAGGCTCTGATACAGGTTCTGGCAAACGCAGTTTGAATCGTGCTTCGCGTAGAAATGGCTATCCTGTTCCCTGTTTCGTACTTGAAGCAACAAGTGGTATTCATAAAGTGAATGTTCGTTTCAAGGAAGTATTAAACCATAGCAGCGTATACCAGTACAGTACTCTGTTGACCAACGCCTTGGAGCAGGTTAATTTGAATGCCAATACCTCTGAATCCTCCACAATTTTCTCCAATTTTATAAAGAAACTTGATATTAAACTCAAGGCCGACTTTTTACGTCCACTTAGCATCAAGTATGAAGTTTTAGACTTCTTTGTGTAGCTTACTCAAAACGGGAGCAAAAACAATACTGTATCCGACCTCTATTTTACTCGACATCATGGGTACTCAAAGTTGTATTTTCAAATATCCGTTTGCTATTGCATTGGATGGACTAAGTATATCTACATTCATTCCGTCTGCTATAGGTGTTTTTTTCGGTCAAAGAGTATGAATCGTGTGGATGTCTTTACTGCAAAATCCAATATTTTAAAGGCAGGTCCAGTATAAAAAACATCAAAACTTTTATAACTGAGTTTAAAAACGGCAGATCCGAAAACCTAGTAAAAAAAAAAAGCCACAGGTCGCTTTTTTTTTCCCTTTTTTGACGTTTTTTTTTTCTCTTTCTCTCTCTTATAAACTATGTCCGAACATCCTAACAAACTCGCCTTTGAAGAAGGTGTAGGCTATATATTAAAATCCTGGACCGCACTAAAACTCGCCGTCGAACAAGACTGGGGAGGAGTTGAATCTGGCGAAAAGAGAGACTGGCTTATCGGAATCATTGTTGATTACTTTGGAAAACGTAAAGCATTGAATCTATTTATTTATTTTTTTGCAAAAAAAAAAAGTATAGAATGAGCTCAACTTCTTATATATAAAAATAGATGGTAAAAAGGTCGATATTGAAGAAATCGAAGACATTTTGGCACAAGTTATGGTTGATGAATTTGAAGTAGTATTGGAAGACGATTCACCCTATTTAGTCGCCAAGCACTTGGTAGAGCTCTATACTCAGTGTGTGAGTGGGAACCATGCAGAGGTCGACCGTCTGCGTGAAAAATTCAAGACACAGAACCAGTTTGCTGCTTCCAGTTGTGTTAAGCAAGAGGATGATAGTGATGTTGATGGGGATGATGATGATATTCAGGTAAGAATGAGTGGAATCGTGATGTGGTTACATGTATTCATTATTATTGTATATAAAAGGACGACCAAGAAGGAAACGATGAAGATGAAGATATGGATGATGCTCCTCAGGAACCCGAGCAGCCTCTTGTAGATGCAGATGGTTGGGAAATTGTGCGTCGAAAATAATTTAATATCATTTTATGAAACCTAGCAATAAACTGTAAATAACTCGTATTACACATTCTATTAAAGGCATATGTAAGTGAACAAATACTTTGTTCAATATAGATGATTGCATTTAAGAGGGTTACAATGTATTAGTGTAAAGACTGTATTATTACAAAAATCAAAATGATCTGTCTAGCCAATGAGCTACAAGATACTTATCAAAAATCACATGAGTTTGCTATTCTCTTATCCTTTGGTGATGCACACCATTTCCATCCATATCGACGCTGTTTGAGAACTACAGTATTTCCGTATCAAATTGTCGTGATTCAAAGTTTAGCTTGTCGTGATTCGAAATTAAACCAAGAGGATATGTCAAAAAGCTGAATATCGAGCACAAAGACTTTCTGGTGGAGCCATTCGATAAAGATCCAGCTGCAACCATCGAGGACGCTATTGAGGAGTTGTCGGCTCATTTTGAAGGAATTAAAATTGGTTCGACCACAGTTCATGGTTTCTTGAAAGTTGATATGAATTTCATTTTTAAAAGAGCTACATTTCATGCTGAGAAGAGGAATAATGAGGAAAACGTGGAGGAAAGATACAAGTGGGCTACTGAGATTGTCAATTCAGGTGTCAATTTCCTTAGAAATTGCATCGTTATCGACGAATCCGGTTTCCACGTTAATTTGAAGCGTACTGGTGCTTGGGGACTTAAGGGAAAAACATCTGTAATAGAAGTTGAAAATTCCCAATCTGTGTCTCATACTATTTTAGGGTCTATTTCTGTCTATGGTGTGATTCATACTAGCGTAAGAATGCCTAATCTTCTCACCTCTCAGCTTGTGTCTGTCTCAGTAGACAAAAAAAAAGAAAGATTGATATCGGGGTAGCAAAAACCAAAGAGTACTACTGCCGATCATTTTTATGTTTTTATAAAAGAAACTCTAGATATCATGGATCAATTTCAATAAATAAAAGAGGCATGTTTGATCATGGACAACGCCTGACATAACTGATCTGATCATAAAAGAGACTATAGTTATATTTTCTTACCCCCATACTCGCCAGAGTTCAACCCGATCGAGCAATTTTGGTCTGTAACAAAAAGTAAGATCAGAAGAGTTAAAATGCTTAATGGAGAAGCCTTGCAAGATCGGATTACA
This sequence comes from Backusella circina FSU 941, assembly GCA_025399235.1. NCBI lineage: Eukaryota > Fungi > Mucoromycota > Mucoromycetes > Mucorales > Backusellaceae > Backusella > Backusella circina. The sequence continues at coordinate 82,029 of MU622399.1, forward strand.
GAAGCTTGCAACCAAGTTCTTCAAAGTCATCTTTATAATATATAGCAAACTTTCTGATAGTCGCCTATACGACTGTTTAAATAAAAGCATATTCAATCTTTTTTTTTTCTCTTCTATATAATCCTTTTTATTAGTATTGTTGCAGACTTTAGTAAAAATGCGACAAGTGAAAACTCGAATCACGACAAGTGAAATTTCAATTCGCGACAATTTGTCTTGAGCTTCAATTAGCGGACTTTAAGTAACGGTGCTATGACCTCGTCCACTGTTTAAATAGGAATAACTTTTAAAGTTTATAAAAATGAATGATAAACATGTTTAAAATCATTGATCAATGAATATATAATCAACACCATGAGAATCACGTATGGCTTTCTGCTGATATATTATAGAATATGCCATATATAGCATGAATGGCTGTATGACTTTATACAAAAGACCACTTGACGAGATCGTAGGCTCTGTATATTACTGTCAATATAATCTTGATGAGGTATTGTTCTATATCAAATGATAATATATAGATCAAATAATTTTATCACCGTTCTTATCCAGATATAGTCTTGCCTCTATTTTAGTTGTAAAATCATGTCATTTTACCCAAGGGTATACTCAAGTCATTTTATTATTGCCTGAAAAATACATATTGAAACAAAACAGTCCACTATAACGACTATGTTTATAAAAAGACAATCAGCAGAGCAATTTCTCATATTTATAGCATTTCTATTCAACTATAAATCACTTTATAAATGATATGCCAACTGTTCAATTCATGATTACATGATTTTAAGAAACATGAAGTATTTATATTTCCAAAAATGGTTTAGTTTTTTTAGATTTCTAAAAAAAGAAACTGGCCTTTGCTTATCACTGCGGTCACCATGATCGTCACTGATAACAAAAAGACCTGCCTTTTTTAAGTGTGGGTTGCATATGAATCAACATTGAAAAAAAGAAAAAAAAAACAAAAAAACAACTAAATCAAACCCTTGTTTCTTTATATATATCAATATAAACAAATGAGACATCAAACGATTCAAATGATAATAATATATACATATTCAAAGCAAAAGTAAACGTACTCTTGTGCATCTTATTTAGTAAAGTTAGTTCTGTTTTAAAAAAAAAAAAGAAAGAGAAAGCTTTCCCCCTTCTTCTTCTTTCCTAATTTATACATTTGATCAAACGGATATAGTTAAATGGCTATCCCTTTACATAATTCCCACTTGTTTACTCTGTAAACATATGTAAATAAAAAATCACAATGAAAATTGTAAATAAACTGTTCCACTTGTTCCTGTTTTCTAAATAAAGACTAGCGTTATTTTTTTTTTCCATACTCATTTATATATAAAACATATTAACTCTATTAGTAAAGAGGGATTTTTGTTAAATGTGAGTATCACACGAAAATTGTTATATTCATTACTCGAGCAACTCCCTTTTACAGTCATTGTCTATTAGAGTTCAATTAGGGTTTTATTTAAATTGAACTATTTAGTTCAACTCAGATTGATAAGAAACGTAAGGACCATCTCATTTGTACTCATGATCTTATCTTTTTTTTTTTTTTAAATAAAAAGGCGGGGTCGTGAGGAGTTGAAATATGATATCATGCTACACACTTTTTTTTTTTTTGGATAATGATGATGATAAGATCTTCATATTTTATTTATGCAAAGATAATAATAATAAATAATATGAATGTGGATTTGTGAAAGAGAAAAAAAAAATGTGTGTTGTTGTGTGTACAAATATTAAAGAAGAAAGAAATTATATATATATACATCATATAAAATGTGTTTTTAATTTAATCTCTACCCAACATCTCGGCCAATTCCTTGCCACGGTTTTCAGCAGCAAAGACTGCATCAGCCATGGTCTTACGGATACCATTGGCTTCCAATGAGTTGATGGCTGCTTCAGTGGTGCCCTTGGGAGAGGTGACCTTGCGACGCAAGGTGGCCAAGTCATCTTCAGATGTCTGTGCCATACGAGCTGCACCGATACATGTTTGAAGAGTAAGGGCCTTTGCGTCTTCGGGTGTTAGACCAGCTTCTACACCAGCATTTTCTATTTATCATAATAAGATCAATATATGTAACAAAAAAAAAATCTCCTTCTATTTTTAATATACACTTACGCATTGCTTCCATAATCAAAAAGAAATAAGCGGGTCCACTACCACTAATACCAGTAACAGAATCAATCAAAGCTTCCTTCTCCACCCAACTCACTTGCTTGGAAACAGCCTTCATAATCTCACCAGTCAATTCCTTTTGCTGTTCATTCACAGCATCTGTTGCATAAAGACCCATAGCACCCTCTCCGACCAAAGCGGGTGTATTTGGCATGCATCTTACGATGGGCACCTTAATCTCGGGACGAATAGTCAACCACTTGCGGATATCAGCAGTAGTGATACCGGCAGCAATAGAGATGATGAGCAAATTGGGGTTCTTCTCAACAGCACCGCTAAGACCATTGACGACGGAGCGAAGGACCTGAGGCTTGACAGCCAAGATGACGATATCAGCGCCATCCACAACCTGATTATTATCATTGGAGCCAACAAGTTCAGGGTATTTGGTTTGCATATACTTGAGACGCTCATCAAAGGGTTCAGAGTAGCGAAGATTGGTACCTGGATGACCACTGGCATGAAGACCGGCCAGGATGGCTTCGGCCATGTTTCCGCCACCGATAAAGGAGACGACAGGGCTAGTTTTGTTTGTTGATTTATTTGAGGCAGATACCATATGGGATGTAATTGATTCTAATCGGGAAAGAGAATGAGACATTTGGAGTGCTTTATATACTGTCAGAAAAAAAAAATTATAAAAATAAATAAAATCAAGGGATTAAAAAAAAAAAAAAAAGGAGGAGTTTTTATTTATTTATCTCTCTTGAACAAGAGTGGCCAGAGATCACTGTTTTAAGCTTTAAAAAACCAAAAGGGTTGGACAGAGCTTATAAAATTTGATCACAGGGATAGTTCAGAATGTGAAAAGACCTAAAACAAGTTAAAGCGAAATGATGATATGACGACATCACAGATTGTCCTCTTCATCACTTTTCCTGGGTATATCATAGAGATCATTTTCTGATAACGCGCCGTGTCTAAAAAGTTTAAAATAAGTAAATTCATGTAAAAAAAACCAAGATGACATAATTGTATGACGTACCTTAGCAGAATATCTTCTATAGAATCACCATCAAACCGGGACCCTACTTGATCAATGATTCTTACTAAATTGGCGACTAACACTCCATTTTGATAGGCTAGAATGGAAGGGGATCCAACAAGGTCGAATTCTAGATCAAGTGCTGATACTCGGATGAACTTTGCTAATGCATATTTACTAGCTAATCCAACAAAGATATCATCTAATAATCTACACATTGGTAAACTCTATTATATATATTATGCAGTGAATTTAGTGGGTGTAATTATATATATATATATATATATATATATACTCTCTATTCTCTTTTATTTTTCCCTTTCACACGCAATTTTTTTACTTTCTAAAAACTACTTAAATGTTCTAACACACAATCTAACCTCATTCACTCAAATCAACCCATTCACACTCATTCTCATGCATGTACAAAAAAGAAAAAAAAAAAAAAATACCAAAAACTTACATCGTCATATAAATGTGCAATAACAGGAACCGATTTCCATTCATCATCAATGGCAGCAACATAGTCATCCACATCCACCGTCGCCACATTCCCAAACACCCTTTGCTGCTTGCGAATAGCATGATTATTTGACATATTCTTGAGCTCTGCAATTCTCTTCTTCCTATACTCCTTCAACACTTCCTCATCACTATCCTCCTCCAATTGTTGCAGCACAAGCTCCTGCTGATCCTCCAAGTAGGTAGTGGTCGTAAATGCCTTTTGCTTCATGCGCTCATTGTGCTGACGACGTTGTTCACTCTGTTCCTGCTTTTGCTGGTATTCGTAATAGTCTCGATCGGCTTTGACACCTTTGGGTCCTGTTTGGGGACCCTTGGTTCTGGAGGAGAGATCAGGGCCACTCATGGTGTCGTTTTGAATGTCCTCATCATCTGGTTCCGATTCAGTTTCTGATTCGTTTCTTTTGTCATTATCTTCCAGGGAAGCGTTTTGTAACTGAGCCCAGAGTGCGTCTTCCATATGAGTTTTTTTTTTTTGGGATGAGAAGGGGTTGTGTGGGGGAGAAGAGAAGGGGCAAAAGAAAAATAAATAATAAATAAATAAAGATAAAATTAGTCTCCCACTTTTTTTGTATACATGACAGCTATCACAATTAGCTTGTCTGAAATAATAATAATAAAAAAAAAAAAAGATGATAAGGCCTCGGGATAATGAATACACACGATTAAAGAGTGGGTAATACATAAAGTGTGTATTATCACTTTTGCTATCCCGTATTCTTGGTTTTGTTTACTACAGAGGCAAACAAATATATAAGAAAACAAGCAGTTCAGACATAAACAAGAGTTTCTCTCCTTCTTTTTGAGTTAAACTGAAAACAAATGACAGTTTTTGATTATTTGTATTCTTGATAATTCTATTCATTGTTTAAATGTTATATCACAATGAATCTCAAAGTATCTCTATGAATACTAAATGCCAAAGCAATTTTATACAAATCTATATATTTAAACCGTGATGCGAGTACATTAGTTCATTACAAACATGATATGACAAAATATCCAGTTTTGTCTGTTAAAAGAACAGGAGTAAAAGGAGTATATTAAAAGATGAAACTCAGAATACCTCCTTTTCTGCCTCTTCAACTTGCATCCCCTCGATCAAGAGAATCTCTCTTTTAAGGGTGATTCTATATTACCGAGGATCTTATGACACTTCACAAGAAGAAGAAAAAAGAAGAAACACGGAAGCTTCTTTTTTTTTTAATTATGAGGTTTTAAGAAGCTAAAAGGATTATCACTAAAATAGTGGTCTTTTTTAGGATGCATTGCCTCAATAAAGCAATCTTGTATCAATGGGATTCAAGACTGTGTGCTATGTTAAATAAACGAAATCAATTACTATTCTATTAAAATGATAATAAAACGATAAAAGTATAATAATAAGAAAAGAACGATGTGTCAAATAAACACAAAAAGTCCAATCAAGCAAGCTGCACACTCATAGAAAAAGGGAGGCAAGTACTGTCCAGGCACTTTCCTAAAATGGACAACTCCTTTTTGTTGAATAGACTGTCTTGTTTGAAATAACTTGCTTAAGAAAACAGCTCTACACTTATATAAAGACACAACATGACAGAGAGAAGGATCCTATTGGCAGTAGAAAGTATAAGTGATAATAAGAACATTATCATTAGGCAAAGAACAACTCAGTGCTTCTCTATCTTATACAGTAAAATATGTTATAAACAGCTAAATAAATGATATTCAAAGCAGGTTTTTTTTTCCCCATTCAAAAACACCTTAAATAAATAAAGAAAAAGAGCTCCCTAACTTTATTTTATATATAAATAACATACAAGTTTTTTTTTTAAAAAAAAAAAAAGAACATAAAGCATATTCTTTTTTTTTCTATCTTTTTCTATATATATTCTATAATGGGAAATAGTTTTGGTAAGTCATTGGGTAAACTGTTTGGTTTAAAAGAAGTCAGAATATTGATGTTGGGTCTGGATGCAGCAGGAAAGACAAGTGAGTAGATATATAATATGGATGTTTTAAATAGGTTTCTAAATTTTACATTTATATAATAAGCTATTCTATTCAAATTGAAATTGAGCCGATCCATTACAACGATTCCAACTGTAGGATTCAACGTAGAATCAGTCACTTATAAAAATATCAAGTTTAATGTTTGGGTAAAGTACCATATATTATGACCATTCACACAGAAAACAATACTGAGTAAAAAATGAAAGGATGTGGGTGGCCAAGACAAAATCCGAAATCTTTGGAGACATTACTATACAGGAACCCAGGGTCTTATCTTTGTAGTCGATAGTCAAGACAAGGAGCGTATGGAAGAAGCCAAGCATGAGTTCCACCGCATCATTTCGGACCGAGAGATGAAGGACTGTCTGATCTTGATCTTTGCAAACAAGCAGGATCTCCCCAATGCAATCTCACCCTCTCAGATTACGGATATGTTTGGTCTCAACAAGATACAGAGCAGAGATTGGTTTGTTCAACCGTCATGTGCGACCACAGGGGAGGGACTTTTGGAGGGTTTAAATTGGCTAAGTCATAATTTAAAGAATCCCTCGACTGTCAAGACAAACTATTAGAATAAAATCGTTATTATTGTAAATACAAAAAAAAAAAAAGGCATTTGATGTATTAGCCCTGATAAGTTCTTCGTGTTTGTCATTTGAATATTTATACACAGGAAATATTTAGCAAATAGCAAGCTCAACAATAACCTCCATATTGCTTGAAAACGAAGAGTTATTATAGAATGCACTAATACGCTCTTTATTCAAAAAATGTTTCTTTTTTATCGTCCCTGTTTGCCCTAATCAAATAAAACAAGCTCCTTTGCTATTTTTAATAAGCTTCAACTTGAGCTTTTGGGTTATGACTTCCTAATGTTTGGTTTCAAGTAAATCCAAGAATCTGAATTTTATTGTTATATATATAAAAACAAAAACACGTTTAATTCCATCTACATTATCATATATACTTGCAAAAAACATTTCTAAGGAAAAAAAAAAAAAAAAAAAAAAAGTACTCTTTTCCTTGATAATCCCTAAATATACATATATATAAAACACTTGGATCTACCATAGTCAATCCATTATTTATAGTCTCGTTCCGCCCCAGCCCCTTTTTTATTATTCAACAGTATCGCTTGGTTTATCTGGAAATGGCCCTGGTGCTTCGATCTACGAGAAAGATAAAAAAAAAAAAAAAAAAAAAAAAAAAAGTGGAGGATTAAATAAATCTGTACATCTTTTTTATAAAAACAATATACTTTACCTCATTGGGTCGTCTAACATACTCATCGTAGAGTGTTGATTCCTTGAAGGGTCTCTTTCCTAATAGGTTCTCCATATCTTCTCTTGTGATGACTTCCTTCTTTAAGAGCAACTGAGCCACTTTTTCAATATCCTGCTTCTTCTCCGTCAAGAGCTGAATGGTACGTTCAAGCGCAAAGTTTACAATCTTTCGTGCCTCATCATCAATCAAGGTACCTGTTTCTTCAGAGAACGGCTTTTGAAACTGTTGTTCGGTCTGAGGATCAGTGAAGGAAACGGGTCCCACCTTTTCATTCATACCGTATGCAGTAACCTGAGAATAGGCCATCTTGGTCACCTTTGAGAGGTCATCTTGGGCTCCTGTTGTGATGGAATCAAAAAATATTTGTTCCGAGACTCGTCCACCAAGTGCCATGCACATACGATCCAATAGTTGCTTTTTGGAATAAAGGTACTGGTCCTTTGGCAAGTACTGAGCATAACCCAGAGCTGCAGAACCGCGAGGAATAACAGATACTTTCAATAGAGGATCAGCATGCTCCAAGAACCATCCAGCCACAGCGTGACCAGCTTCGTGGTAAGCAACGGTTTTCTTTTCCTCAGGTGACAGCACTCTCGACTTCTTTTCAAGACCAGCAATGACACGTTCAATTGCATCCTCAAAGTCTATTTCCTCTACG
>MU622400.1:0-10799 GCA_025399235.1 Backusella circina FSU 941
CAATCGTTTGTCGAAACATAGTGTTGAATTTGATCTTATTGGCATTGATGCTTCTATTGCCAACGCCTTCCGTCGTATTATGATTGCCGAGGTGGGTTATTTTATTTATATATTCATTTTCATTTTCATTTTCATATTGATATTGATATTTTTCTTTATACGTATTCAGCTCCCTACAATGGCCATTGAAAAGGTCTATGTTATGAACAACACATCCATTATTCAGGATGAAGTATTATCACACCGTTTGGGTCTGATTCCCATCTTGGTCGACCCCAACGAGTTTGATTTCATGCCTGAGGATGCTGGACCCACCGATCTCAATACACTTGTATTCAAGTTGAAGAAGAAGTGTGAACGTAATCCTTCAGCAGCAGCTGATGAAACTGATCCCCAAAAGATGTATATCAACAGCTATGGTAATGTATATATATATATAAGAGAAAGAAAAAGAAATTGCTAGGATAATATATATTAAAATGTTATATGTATAGTATATTCTGGTGATTTGGAATGGGAGCCTAAAGGCAATCAAGAAGAAAGATTCGCCGACAATCCACCAAGACCAGTTCATGACGATATTGTCATTGCCAAGCTTCGACCTGGCCAAGAAGTAGAAATGGAACTTCACTGTCAAAAGGGAGTTGGAAGAGAGCACGCTAAATGGTCACCTGTTGCCACAGCATCTTATCGTCTTTTACCCGAAATCACCATTTTAGAGCCCATCACTGGCCAAGATGCCGAGGACTTTAAGAATTGCTTTGTTGATGGTGTTGTGGATGTTGTTCATATTGACGGTGTAAAGACAGCCAAGGTGGTGAATGCTCGTAAGGATACAGTGAGTAGAGAAGTGTTACGACATGATAAATTCAATGGCAAGGTGCGCTTAACCCGTGTTCGTGATCATTTTATCTGTAAGTTATTATTGTATTATATATCAATGGTCTGTTTTTACTAATATGATAAACTTAGTTAATGTTGAAACATCTGGCATTATTCCTGCTGAACAAATCTTCCTCTCTGCACTTGACGTGTTTATGGAAAAGATTAAAGAACTTGAACCTCTTGTTGATCGTGTTGTGTCTAATGACAGTGCTTAGATTGTGTATAAAAAAGAAAAAAGAACAAAATAGTAACATATATTCGCATTTCCACTATTTCATTTATTATTTCCATTTTTGTTGTGTTATTATTTTATTATTATAAAAAAGAATATATAGAGTATTATTATGTTTTTAATATAAAAAAGATCTATAGAATAATATTATGTTTTTAATATAAAAAAGATCTATAGAATATTATTATGTTTTTAATATAAATACATGTTGGCCTTCAGACGTATTTTTTACAGCTTCGCAAAGGGCTAACCTATGCCACGTTTCAGCGAAAAAATACTTAAGCCTAAGGCCAACTTACGCCCATGACGGGCTGCGAATCAAGTATGATCATGATAGAGCGACGAACACAGTTGTGGAAGTGAACCAAGCTGTTATGGTGATAAAAGGATATGGAAATGGAGCACCTTTGATTTGATGGTCAAAATCGTCGGCTTAGTATAGAGTAAGCATGTATAATGACTTTTTGACAATCTCTGATAGATGAAAATCGCATAGGTGAAATGCTCTGAGTTAAAAGATGGGAATCAAGCATATAAGAGTATGGAAATCGCTCGATATCAATAATACGAAAACAATAAGTCGTGTCTAAGTAACTTGGATAATTTGGTAAATTACTTTTGTTTTACACTGCATAGGCGATATGCTTATAAGTCATTAACGGGTGTTAATGTATTTACTTCTTTTCCCACTCCTGCAAAAGCATATATTAAACCATCAATGGATTTTTATTTTTCAAGATGTCAAGTGGGTGCCCCTTTCTTTAAAAAAAGAATGGTCCCAACCCATATTATAAGACTAATCGAATCATTTCTTACCAACATGCTGGTTGTAGCAATCTTACATGTTCAGAAACTGTTAGCCAATCGATATTTAACTGAACTCTTATTCCCAACAAATATATGGCATCTCATACTTCACTATTCAGTGTTAAAAGACAAAGTGACTGGATTTTGTAAATCACCAAAGTATTGAAAACGGATGATAGGAATGCGTTGATATTCCGAAGGCATAATATCTTCTAAAGTAGAATATTATCTTGTCAGTCAATTTGTTAATGCTTCTCGTATGTAAATGTTACGACAAATACTAAAGCTATGATTTTAATCCTTTTAGTCTACCAAACTATTGTTTTTTAATCCAGGTTTACAATCAAATGGTTATAATGACAATATATCGAGTAGATGCGATATCTTTAACGTGAAATAAAAAATAGAGACCAATCATAACAAGGTAAATGGAATATTATAGGGTGAGATAATAATGCCTTTATATCTAGTTCTAAGCAAGTTGTAAATACCAGAGTATTAACAACATAAATTGCATCACCACCCTACTGAAGCAGTATTAAAAAAAGATTTGTCTTTCTCATCCATTTGCTTATATCATTCACATTGAATGTACTAAGTCAGGCCAATGAGCATAAATGGCCATGTGACTTTGTGTTTTTTTTCCAAAAATTAAATTAGAATACGAACTACTTTGTATCTCTGTCTCTCTCTTTTTATTTAAAAAACAAATAATGTCAGAAGAAGCACAATTAGACACTATAGATATTGAAGTAGACACTCTTCCACAAGAGGAACCACAACAGTCCGAGACTCCTCTATTCTCTTCTAGTGATTACAACAATGAAGAACTTGTACGTTTGGTAGAACTCCAAAGACGTCATACAGAATTACTAAATGCAGACATTGATGGCATGAATGTACTTGATGAGGAGGACGAGGACGATGATGATAGCACCGAATTCTCAGTTCATGCCAAACCCAAGGGTCCACCCGTACCTGACATGCGATTTGAAAAACAGTTTGAAAAGGCCGTGCTTGATTTAAAGGAAAAGGGCACCTCGCGTATTGGTATTATCTGGTCTGCTGTTATCAAGGACCAGATTATCGTGCCCTTTATTAGTGGATTTGCCTGGAGTATGTGTTCTACCGCTTGGAAGTGGTATCGCATTAGAGGAAAAGTGGTGACAACAAATAAGGACAAATCGTCATCTGGCTTTTTACGTGGGTTAAAGTATGGGTTTGCAAATTGGTCACGGTAAGATGGATTGGAATTAACATAGACAGAGAGTAATATGTTAATGTTATTTTTGGATATAGAAATGTGTATAATGCTGTTTTAAGAAATACAGGTGCCTTACGACCTGCACTTGGGGCTTAGTAATGATAAATACCAATTTTGTACTTGATATCATGGTCAATTTTAATATAGTGTAGAGTTGAAATAAGCAAACATGATATTCTATATAAATAAACGCATTCGTAAAAAACAATTCAAGAATGCACTTCCTTCCATCTCTATAGCACCGGCAAAACCCCACTTTTTTTTTTATTATATTATATCAAGTTTTATATGTTTGTTACATCGGTGGATAGGCAATAAGGACATCAAATCAGGTCCAAATTGGGCATCGATAGCAAACAATATATAAGTTTACTTTGATCTCTGCTTTTTTTTTTTCTTACATTCTTTCCTCTTTCTCTTATTTTTTAAATAATCTAGATTAAAAGATGATTGATACTCGTATTCGATGTTATAATGCTCTACTTTCGCCGCATTATATACAAGAGGAATTTCCTTCTGTAAGCAGAAACTTCCTATTTTTGTTTTTACTCTTTAAAATAATGCTCATCTTTTGTAGTCTCAAAAATCAATAGACACTACCATAAAAGCAAGAGATGAAATAGTCGATATTCTATTAGATAGAAGTGACAAGATGTTTGTTGTTGTTGGTCCATGCTCCATACATGACCTTCTTGCAGCGAAAGAATATGGTAAAAAAGATGCAACTAAAAGTGGTTGTTTTTTGTTTTACTAAAACTTTAATGGTTTTACTTAGCTGCACTTTTGCTATCTGCAAAAGAAAGATTCAAAGAGGATCTTGTTATTATAATGAGAACCTACTTTGAAAAACCACGTACTTCAGTAGGTTGGAAGGGGATGGTGAATGATCCAAATCTTGATATGAGGTAAGGCGAAGCTTTTTTTTTTTTTTTTGGCATTACACATGAAACTTAAAAGCGATCATAATAGTTTCGATATAAATAAAGGTTTACGCATGGGAAGAGCATTAATGACAGAAATCACCCACATGGGCATGCCTGTCTCAACGGAGCTTTTGGATACAATATCACCTCAATATCTCTCTGATTTGATATCTTGGGGTGCCATTGGAGCACGTACAACTGAATCACAAATCCATAGAGAACTTGCAAGCGGATGCTCCTTTCCGGTAGGTTTCAAGAATGGAACTGATGGAAACCTCTCCATCGTATACGATGGTATACGAGCAGCATCTTCTCCTCATCATTTCTTGGGAATCAATGGAGACGGCAATGCATGTATTACGCATACAATGGGCAATTCGGATTGTCATGTCATACTTAGAGGAGGAAATAGTGGTCCCAATTACGATGCAAAGCATATACAAGACGTAAAGGAGCAGCTCTCAAAACAACAGCATCTTGACAACATATCCATCATGATTGATTGTTCGCATGGAAATTCGAGTGGAAACTACAAGAATCAATCCAAAGTCGTCGAATCGGTTGCTGATCAGGTATCTCATGGTGAGCGTGCCATTAAGAGCGTCATGATTGAATCGAATTTGAAAGAGGGGAAGCAAGTCATGCCAGAGGACGGTCCGGTTGGCCTTGAATATGGAATTTCCATCACCGATTCATGTATTGGATGGGAGGAGACTGAAAATCTTCTGGAGACTTTGGCCAAGGCAGTTCAAGAACGCCGCCGCTGTCAGTAATACTAATACACTTATTTCACTTCCTTTTTATATTTCATACAATTTAGATACAACCACCCTTTCTTTATAATAATAATTTCCTTTTTACATTAAATATAGTCCCACTCTTTTTTAAAAAAATAAATAGAATTGTATTTTATATCACTACTTTTAATAAAGAAAGTCGTACGCATATTTAAAATACCATTTTTTATTATAATCAAAGTTAATGTAGTGCAATAAAACTGACAAGATTTAATTGTGAAAATATGAGCTTTATGGCTTTTTTCTGTCTCCACTAAATGGATTCATGCAAAATTGAAAAATCAAACCGTCACTCTCCTTAATATTGTTACTGCTTATCGAAAATCAAAACACATTCTATTTGTAATAAGCCAGACTCATTTGATTATACAAGGATTGTACTCGTTTTCTATCAATTAACGACCATGAAATCGATTTTATATTTAAAGGGCTTTAAACGCCTTCAAATACATAAAAGGCTAAAAAGGCAATCCCCCTAGTTTTAGGGGTCTTTAAAGACTCTACAATACATTTTCATATTGCGCTCTTCTTGATTCGCAGTTCAATGCAAGCACACCATAAAGCGGATTAGTGAAATTACAGTGTTGGTGCTGCTCATACTTTCAAAAACTCAGATATAGTTTCAAATGCATATTGCATAATGGCCATTCTTCTCTTTTCAGTCTATTATTGGTGAAGACCGATGTCTTTTTAAACAAAATTTCTTAGTAAACTTAAAGACATTCCTACTTATTGCATCTACTTTATTATGATTGGAAGTAAAATATTTTTGTATTCTATATACGCTAAGAATGGTCTAGTCTTATTTATCAATAGAAATTGGGATTGTATTATATTGCTATTGGGTCAACCTTTTTCATCACGCACACTGAACACTAGGCATGAGAAACTCAGCACTACCATTGTCATGGTGGGGACTGTAATGGCCTCTCTAGTAAGTGTGAATGTGGTATAAAAAATGCAGATATCGAGAAAAGCAGGTTTCGTTTTTTACTTGTTTATTTATTTAAGGTTGCACATTTCGATACAATCTCTTTCTTATTTGGTATTGCAATAAAAATAAAAATAAAAATAAAAAAAAACGCGCCTTATTTAATAATACAACCTTTTTTTCTTTACTTATTGAATGGAACCCTCTCTCACCATTGAATTACCCATTGATCAAGTGGCCAAAGTAGTCAAACGCCACCTTGTCTACCAACATGCCGAAAAATCAACAAGTAGAGTCTCGTGTATAAATAAATCCGAGCGATACTACTCAAATAACATTGATACCCACAACGCACATCACTTGACATTGCCAGGAGGCGCGATTTTAGACGATATTTATAAATGGACTGCAAGAGTTGAACGACAAAGGAGAAAAAGGTCGAGATCTATTTCTTTCCCAGTTACTGGTCATCACCAGCAAACACTGATGAAACAGCCTGGAGGTTTTCGTCGACATCACGTCTTGATAAAGGCTGAAAGACAGGGTAAAAGAAAGCCTAATTTTGTCACTGGTAGTTTTGTCGAGTTCTTGTGTTTGTATGGTCATTTTGGAGGCGAGAACTTGAGTGATCTTGAAACATCATCATCGGAAGACTATAGCTTATCTGAGGAAGAAGAAGAGGCTGTAAAGGGGGATGTAGATCAAGGAACGTCTCACAACGTGTCATATGGATCTATATTTAAAAGGAATGCTAGTATACATGAGGAAAGTGAGGATGACAGTGATGAATGTGGATTGCCGCCTCCGATAAGCAGTCATCATGGTAGGACAGTAGATCCCATAAGGGTACAAAGAGAGGATATCCGTCTTTTATCAAAGTCTAAAAGAAGAAGTAGCTATGCACTTCAGGGAAAGGCAACGCCTGGAAAGGCAATGTTTCTATTATTAAAATCATTTGTGACAACAGGTAAAAGTCTTGAAAAGAATACTTCTTATAAAAGCTTATTTAATAAGCCATTAGCAACAATTCTATTCAGGGATCATGTTTTTACCGAAAGCGTGCGTTAGTCAGACCTTTTTTTTTTTTTTTTCTTTCTCTTCTTTCCTTTGAGGTATAAACATAAAAGCTAAAAGGGATTGTTTGTTTATTTTTTAGGTTTTATAACGGAGGACTTTTATTTTCAATCATTGCAGTTATTTGTTGGGGACTGCTATCACACTGGTCCTTTCTATTGCTAGTGCAAACACGAACTATTGTTCCCACTAGTTTTGGTGAAATGGGTGGTGTACTTTATGGTAACAAGATGCGAATGTGTGTGTTGTTTGCTATTACACTTTGTCAAATAGGGTTTGTTTGTGCATACATGATCTTTGTTGCAGAGAATCTACAGTCACTGGTCCTTGCCTTTTCAAAGTGTCGTGTTTCGTTGCCAATGCATTTCCTAATTCTAATACAAAGTTTTGCATTTATCCCTTTGGCAATGATTAGAAAGATACAACGCCTCTCAGTGTTTGCATTGATTGCAGATGTCTTTATTGTGATTGGATTGGTTTACCTCTTTTATTACGATTTTAAGGAACTGTTCCTTTTCGGTGTTGCAGATATCGCCATGTGGAACCCAACTCATTTCCCTCTTTTTATTGGAACTGCAGCCTTTACATTTGAAGGCATTGGTTTAGGTAAATAATAGTGTCATGTAAAACAATGAATGTTCTCTGACAAACTCCCCCCTTTTTATTGTTTGATGATATAAAGTGACTCCAATTACAGATTCCATGAAAGAACCACAGAAGTTTCCTCAAGTTCTTACGCGCGCACTCAGTGTGATTACAGTATTATTTATCTTGATGGGTGCCATCTCTTACATGGCGTTCGGTGCAAGTGTTGAGACCATTATTTTATTGAATTTACCAAGTAAAGATCCAATGGTATCATCCATCCAGACACTTTACTCGTTATCCATTTGTCTATCTATTCCATTACAGTTATTTCCAGCCATTCGCATAATGGAAAATGGTTTGTTTACTACAAAGTCGGGCAAGACGTCAACATTTGTAAAATGGCAAAAGAATATCTTTAGAGTGTTTATCGTCTTTTTATGTGCTACTATTGGCATTGCTGGATCCAAAGACAAATTGGATAAGTTTGTTTCATTCTTAGGCGCACTGTTTTGTATTCCGCTGTGTTTCATCTTTCCACCACTGTTCCATCTAAAGGCCACTTTTACCACTTTAACGTTTACCAGAAAATTGGCCGATTATTTACTCATCACATTTGGTATCATTTGGTAGGTTTGTTCTTAATGTATTTCTTTTTATTTGTCCTAACTTGTTGATATAGTTCGAGTTTTGTTACTTTTTCCACACTAACCCAATGGAATTCTGCAGAAACACTCGATCCTGTTCAACAATGCATTGTTCATCGATCTTAATATGTTTTTCATTACATGATAATATATTCAATATACCTCTTCTTCTAATAATACCACTATTCTTATCATTCATATAATCTAAAGTATTATAAAAATGAATATCCCTTATATATATATATATTACTAAAGGTACAGATAATACGAATGACCATCATTATTTGAACATATATTTTAAGTGTTTTAATTTATAAACAAACAAAAAGGAAAGGAGAGGGGGGAAATATACAAAAATGAGTTAAAAATGTCACATATTGATTCGATGATTCTTTTGATAAACAGCCATACAAGCTATCAGTAAGACAGCAGCAGTAGTATTAGTATTAGTCACTTGTTCTTTATCGGATTCTTCCTTTTTTGCTGAAGAAGAATAATCATGGTAATCCCATGGCGATTTTGTCGTTAATTCTCGAACACTAGCTGCACGTTTTCGTCGGCCTTCTGGTAATTTGATATTATTACATAATAGAACAGACCCTGAGCGGCTACGAGTACGACGTTTATGTTGGATGGGCATGGATTTTTCATATTCACGTAACTGATATAGTTGATTCATATTGGGACGAATAGCAGGGGCCCTTTTTTGAACATAAGAGATGGCATGATCCAATGACCAGTTTTGCCCTGCAAGAAGGTTGGATGAGACGGCGGTGAGCGGTTTATTACAACGAGAGAGGTAAATTAAATAGGCAAGTACAAGTGTAGCAGATCTTTCAATGCCCTGTTGACAATGCACAAGGACAACCTGATTTTTACTATGTGCAGTATAAATAATTTGTATGACTCGATTGAAATCTAAATTATGCTGATTATGCGTCCATCGAATATGATGATATTCCAATTTGTTTGATGCTGGTGGCAAGTTGATCTCACTTGCAACATTGATTATGGAGGTTACATCAAGTCGATGAAGCTGTTGGGTATTTTCAGCATTGTAAGAAGCACCCAAGTATAGGTTTGGTAAGATACAAGCAGGGCCATACTGATAATATATTTTATATCGATGATCTTCAATGATGTTGGTGTTATTATTTACTTTTATTGCTGGTTGTTTTTTTGGTGAAAGGCTTAATACAAGCTTTTTTGGGTTTTTTTTATTATGAAACATTGATAAACGAAAAAAAAAAAGAGAGAAAGGAAGAGAAAGAGAAAACAAGAGTTTATGCATATTTGATCTGTATTAATTTATTTTTTTGACCAACCACAAATGGATCGTTTACTTGTAAAAAAGAAAAACCCTTATTCATAATATATTTTGTGTTTTTCCCCTTCTTTTTGTTTCTTCTTTTCTTTCATCTCCTTTCTTTTTTCTCTTTCTCTCCTATTATAATAAAAAATAATAAGAAAAAGAAAGAAAATGTACCTTTTTTCCTCTCTCCCCTCCTTTTTTTTTTAAGGATATAACAGTAAGCATTAATAATATAATAAAAACAATGAACATTCGTTATAAAAGCATGTTACTTGATAATAGTTTTGTATGTATGATAATAACAATGTCATTCGCGTGTATGCACTTTGTTTATCATTAGTTTTGGAAGAGATGGCATTAAGGGAAGGTGATGCATTATAGATAGAGTTGTTTTAAGCGCAGGTTTAATGATTGCTGTTTATCATGGAGATCTTTTGTTATAAAATTCAGGACAAACTTTCTCCTGGAGGCGCTGTTTTTCCATTTCAGTAGAGTTACTTTCCCCATTTAATTTTTTTTAGTTTTAGTTGATCATCTTTTTACATTGGAAATACAGTGTGTGCTTTTTATTTTTTATTTTTTTTATAATCTCTTTCCGGGAAGAGCGATGAAACTGTTAACCTTTTGTCTTAAAAACAATAGATAAGTTATTAGCCTATCAATCAACTAATCATTCATAATATTATTCCTCTCTTCCTCAGATCCAACATCAGCTTTTTTTCTCATAAGCTTTATTGCTAATGTAATATCGATCTCAGCCATTTTACGAAGTCAACTCTTAGTTTATATTTATATTTCTTGTTAATTCAATATTAGCTCACAAGTTGATTCTTATTTTTTCCACAACTATATTCGTTGATCGCATAAAGTGAGTACCAGCATAACGATCAAGTTGACAACCACTCTGGGAGGATGACCCTCCCTGAGATCCTGCTGTTACACCTTGGCAGCAGCACGAGCAGCTATTTATTTAATTTATGATAATTAACGCACTGTTTATTGTTGTTTCTTTGCTTTCTCCTTTTTCCTCCCTCTTTTTTTTTTTCTTTTCTTTTCTTTTCTTTGTTTTATTAACAAAACAAAAATAAAGGGTCCTTTTCATCTCTCTCTTTCTCATTTTTATATTTTTGATATCCAAAATAAGATAAGCGTTTGAACTCCTTTGTTGTTTTAAATATTTTGTTTTTGTTTGAGAGATTTGAATGATAAAAAAAAATGATGATGAAAATTATATCTTCTAGAAGAATAATGCTATTAAAGAGAATATCTCTTTCTTATAAAGAAAAGGGAAAGCTGAAAAGAGAATATGTTCTAGTCACCCTAATATAGATCTTCTTGTCTT
>MU622400.1:12882-53621 GCA_025399235.1 Backusella circina FSU 941
TGGCTTTTAATAGATTGGAGTAAAAAAAAAACAAAAAGGAAACGATAAAAATAGAACATCTGTAAAATTTACTTGTAACGAACAAACCGGTTCAATTATAGCATAGCTCAAACAACGAATGAGAATAATTTATTATTTTCAAACTAACTTATAAATAAAGATAAATTAATAATTTTTTCTCTATTATGTATGGTAAACACCAATTCTTTAGGTGATCGTAAAATCGAGGTATTTGAATAAAAAAGTAACCGTCTTATACTTCTAGATACTTTTTTTTTATGAGAAAATTCTGATAAAAAAAAAAAAAAACAAATACCATTGAGACTTTTTCCTATCTTCACAATTGTGAGACACGCCAAGATGGGTTTTATTATTTTAAAAACAAAAGAAATATGATACAATGGTAAAAAAAAAAAAAAAAAAAAAACTTCAAATAATAGTTTGCAGCATCAGGAGAACGATAAAATAGTAACAAACAATGTAAATATTAAATAGAAACCCATATACTTTTCACTATGAGAACCACTTGATGTCGATTGAGTAGGTTTCGACACTTGTTTAAAGTAGTTATTACATTCCAAAGTTCTGGAAGCAAAAGTGACGTTATTGAGTTCTGCGGCGATCTCTAGCGTAGTACCAAGGTTGTAAAAATCTACCTCTAGGAAATTAGGCTGTCGACCAAAGGTGCTAGTACATGTCTTGGCTTGTTTTAAGAGTGAATCCGAAGCGTTTGTGACGTTGGAGGTGCCCTTTTGGGGTAGTTCGATCAACGTTTTCCCAATCGTAAGTGCCCCATAAAGAAAGTGATTCATCACATACATCATTTTCGACGGATCGTTGGGTTCCTCGGGTCGATCAATCACACAACTAAATGCTGTCTCATTACGGTTATCATAGGGTGTTTCAAAGACATATTGGAATTCATCCATTAACCTAAAATAATATGGGTTCATTTTAGCAAAAGAATATCATATCTACTTTAAAAAAGCCATCTCCCTCTCTCCATAATACATATATCCCGCGCGAATTCAAACTCAACTTACCAGGGCAACGTCGATTGATCGGCACCTGTATCGACAAAATTAACCACTCTTTTATTACTATCAATCATCTCTTGCAAGGTGGGCCAGGTCAAGTTATCAACGGATTGGGTATATGTATAATCAAGAATACCACTCGCCTTATAAGCCGCCTCAAAGGCTTTGACATCAAACCCGGCCAGATTATTCCAGCTAATGGTCAGTACCTCATTTGGATTGTTCTTGAGCCATTCAGTGACATTTGCAAGTGTATCTACAGCAGGACCTCCATCCAAGATAGTACATGATGTATGGCAAAGATAGATACTGTGGTCAGTGATGTTGCTGTTAGAGTCGGCGCTATTTTTAGGATCAATGGCAGACAGCTTGAGCCCGCGTACACCATCGGTAAGTTGTGTAGTGACGGGACAGAGTTGGTTGGCTGCAGGATTGGAGATGTATGCATACGAGTTGTGTGTCAAAACATAGGTCAATGAATTGTAGGGTTTATTACAAAATTCTACATGTCCGTTACACGCTTGTTGGCCTGTAGCATGAATGGTTGTAACAATAGTCGCTAGTAGTACAATTAAGGAATGTGCCAGCATTTTGGTTTTATTGTTATTAGTTCCAAGCTCGTTTAATGACGATAATAGTACAAGTAAAATATATATAAAATAAGAAAAGAAGTAAAAAAAAGAAAGAAAGGGAACGTTTGAAAGATAACGTAACTTTTAATATATATAGAATTGTCAGAATTTAGGTTTATTTATGGTAATTTGTTATTTATATTTATGGAGAGCTGAAGACAAAAATCTAAACTTGGAAAATAAAAAAAGCTTACTTTTAATAACAAAGTGACAAGTATAATAACGCACATACGATGAAGGGGCTAAAATGATCAGCATACCATTCACTTTTTCGTTAACTATTTTTTTTTATATTAAAACATCTTAAAAATATCGCATAACAAACAAACACAAAGAGGGTACAAAAAATAAACTCTCATTGAGGCATTCGTTTTACTCCTCTTTTTTTTTTTATACATAGCATTCTTTTTTTCTATCACCTTTAACCAATCGGTAATTCTGTTCACCCACTTTGCTTCTGAAATTAGCTGATGAAATGTATAGAAATCGTAAAGATGGAAAGTATATTTGCCACTTTTATGAGAAAGTAGTAAAAAAAAACCAGAAAGATGTGACGTATATTTCAGTTATTTAATTGCTTAGAAGCAGTTTATTCTGCAATACATAAAATACAAAAAATGAATATGTAAGGTCGAATTATTTTAAAAATGCCCTGAACAAATTAATAATGCTCAGTCGCCCCTCTTTTTTTACTTAACTGTGGCTTCCCCCTTGACGTATTTTTTATATAAAATAAGCTGTCTAAAAAAAAACTTAAAAATTATTATTATCTGTAAATTTATATTTCATCTCTTTTTCTTTTACTTTTATATATAATACCTTTCTTTTTTAAAGTATTAAAGTAAAAAAAAATATATAGTTTATTATATATTTTTTTTTGAAAAAAAGAATCATTTTCATTGGGTTTGCCGGCAAGCCTATTTTTATATCATTTTGACATTCTTTTTTTTTTTTTGAACACAAAAAAAAATTAAATTAAAAAAAAAAAAAAGACACGAATCAATCATATAAAAAAGAGAGACAAACAGGAAAATCCAATAAAAAAAAACTCTATCACTAAATCGAAAGCAAAAAAAAAAAAAACTTGTGTTCTAATGGAAAATCCAGTTCTTGAAAACCGTCCAAGCACCGAAACATGTGTTGGAGAGCAGGGGAAAAAGGAGCAAAAGGAGACAAAGAGGTGGTCTACCAATAATAAAAAGGAGAAGAAGAACAATCCTGTCCCACGAATTCAGACACAATATTGGCATAATGAACAAGTTGACATTGATACTGCATCTACGAATCAAAGTCTATGGACATCATCACCATTATTTACAAAGAACCATCGTGATATCACTCCAGCAACTGCTACAGCAATTGACAATTGTATACTACCTAACTCTCCTGTTGAATCTGTTTCTACTTCGCTTTTAGAGGAAGAAGAAGAAGAGGAGGAGGAGATTTATAATACGAATAAGAGTAATGCACCCTCGTCATCAGGGGATAGTGGCTATGGCACAGCACGAAAATCAAACAATGTACACCCATCTTCAGCTGGTGCAAACAAAGTCGCAGAACACTTTAATGCGTTATTTACACCTAAAGAAGAAATCACCTCTACACAAACCAAGGGCCACAAGAAAAAGGCATCTTCTCTCTCTCTGCAATCTGGTTCTTTATTAGTTAACACTAATAAAAAAGTGATGAAATCTGCAACATTAGGTAATCATTTCAATCACCCACCACCACGAAAAACGGCGACAAGTGTTGAATGGCAGGTCACATTACAGGCATCCCAGTCTGAGAAAGCTCAGCGTAGACGCATAGAGAATAAAACGCCAAGACGTCCATCAGAGGCTTCATCATTCAAATCTCCCAGTCCCTTTGATTATCTTGAAATGTATGATTCGAGTCAGCAGGTTGTCACTGCACGTTATGTAAGTTTACATTATTTCCTTGGATCAGGAAATGGACGAGAATACCCTTTTTAATTATTATTACAATTATTAAACAATCTATCAATGTGTTTTTCTTTTTTTAGAAACTTGGTAATATTATAGGAAAGGGTCACTTTGGTACCGTATACAGGTATTTTATTTCTGTTGTGTTTTGTGATAAACACGTTGTAATTATATTTATACAAAAATCCTCCTCAAATAGGGCATTAGATGTCATGTCTGGTAAAACTGTAGCCATAAAACAAATCAGTCTAAAAGATGCAAAAAAACAAGACATGGATGACTTTTTGGTAAGAATAGATCTATCAAGTTATCTTTATCGATTTGATCTTTGTTTCCCTCTTGATTTATCCCTTTTATATATTATAGCAAGAAGCAAAACTTTTAGAGTCTCTTTCTCATTCAAACATTGTAAAATATGAAGGAATCATTAAAACAGAGGATTATGTAAACATTGTTTTAGAATTTGTCGAAAATGGTTCTTTATTAAATACATTGAAATCATTTGGAAATTCCTTACCTGAACATCTTGTCTCGAGCTACTGCTATCGCATCCTCCAAGGTCTAAGCTATCTTCATGATCGAGATGTCGTTCATTGTGATCTAAAAGCTGCAAACATTCTTACTACGAAATCAGGAGATGTGAAGCTTTCAGATTTTGGTGTCTCTTTGAATCTAAAACTGAGGTGTGGTGACAATATTGTATCAGGCACTCCATATTGGAGTAAGTATATAAATATATATATGATATCAATGCATAATCATCCTTTTTTTTTTTTTTTTTTCCTTTTTTTTTTAATTAACCCATTTTTTTTTTTTTTTTGACAAGTGTCACCTGAAGTAATTGAATTAAAAGGAGCATCAGTTAAATCGGATATATGGTAGATATATAGATTATAGTAATAACATAATGATAAAGAATTGCTAATATAGGATTTGTTTTCATTCATTCTAGGTCTTTGGCATGTACCATCATCGAGTTATGTACAGGAAAGCCACCATATTCTCATTTGATAACTATGACTGCCATGTACAATATCGTGGAAGATGACTGCCCGCCTTTACCTGCAGATATTTCAAAGGTAACAGATAACAAGTCAAGATACATATAGTCCAATCTAAATACTAACGTATATATGTACATTTACATATAGGATCTACAAGATTTCTTGAAGCTCTGTTTCAAGAAGAATCCAAACGAAAGACCAAGTGCTAAAGAACTGCTTTTACATCGATGGATCCAAAAGGAACTTGATAACTCTCCACCCACACCTACGGTCACTCGATCCTCTAGTGGAAAGAAAAAACGAACTAACCAAGAATATAAACGCATGTCAAGTAGTAAGACCATTACAGACTTCACAAATGAGTATAAAGAAACAATCGAGTCACCTAAAGCATTGCTATCACCTTCCTTTTTCAATACACTTCGACGCTCAACAGGACCACAGACTGCTCCTTGTTCGCCCACTCCTCCAACACCGACCTCTCATAAAAGTCTCTTTTCAAGTAAATTTCATCAGAAATCACCAGATTTTATGCGTCAGTCACTACCTACAGATGTACACAAGCATAATCTCATCGAGGGTTCTTTTCCAAAAGGTAAAAATATTTCTTTTTTTTTTCCATCTGTTTCAATGATAAATATTGATTATTATAAAAAAAATAGGTTTAGGTAAATGTAAAGTATGCAATTGTATCGTTAAAAACAATGCGCTTGTTTGTAAAGGTAAAAAAAAAAACTTTTTTAGAAAAGGAGTTTAGATTATGTAATGCTAAAAATGATAATATTAGATTTTTGTGGATACATTTGTCACACTCAATGCAAGGTAAGATGGCTAGAGAATCACAAAGTTTCTCTCCTTTTCTAACCTTTTTTTTTTTTTTAAAAAAAAACAAATAGAACGGATTAGAGAAAAAGAGTGAAGGACCAAAACCTAGTGTCAGTGTATCAACTCAATTAAAAGGAAAGATATCTCGAATGTTACGGCCACAACAGCAACAGCCTCTTGATAGCATAATGGAGCAATCGCCTACCAAGCTAAGGAACTCTTGGTGGAAAAAGAAGCCCAAATCACCAAGAATCATATAAAAAAAAAAATAGTATACCCCTTTCTTGAATCCATATCTTGACTATTTTATTATTATTATTTTTTATATCAGTAAATACCATATATCATGTGAATTTATAAACTTTTAAAAGGAAAAAAGAAATAAATAATAAAAAAGGGGGCGAGTAAAGTTTTATTGATCTTCTTCTTGGTCCTCCCGTGTCCATTCATCGTCTTCCCAATCAAAGTCATCCAAGTCTAGTGATTCGTCTAGATCAAATAAGATGACTGCAACAAGAAGCATGGGTAATACGATCTTTGGTCTCATGATCTGTTTTGTGAATTGAACTATAATGCTACCAAAGAATGTGGGTGGTTGTAAGCTAGTGTGGGTACTATTGGCTGCTGACGTAGCTGCTGCTGCAATCACTCGAGAACTTAGGTATTGATATGGGAATAATGAAAATCCGAGCCCACTTGTTGTTATACTTGACATCAATGTTTATTATGTGTATTTTTATAATGGGTAAAAAAAAAAAGAAGTTTGATAAAGCAAAAATGATTCTTTTTTTCGATTTTTTACGGCCCAGCGTGAATGAACCAGTTGCCAATTTTGGAAACATGCTAACATCAGGAAAAAAATAAAGTGAGTTTGTCTTTTGGGTTATAGAACAAAGGGAGTGTGTGCTAAAGGTAGGATATGGAATTCACTTTGCATTGTAATAATAGTTCACTACTATACTATCCTTTTTTAAAAAAAGAAAAAAAAATGAGAAAAGGTTTCAAATTATTGAGAAAGGGTTAAATGAGGGACTGATCTTGTATGCTTAAGCACAATAACAGATATCCAATTGTGATCTATTTTATTACAGTAACAAGTATGAGCCTGTATTTATTTATCGCTATTGTCATGGCCATAGTCGTACTTCTCAGCGTAAGTAAATAAAAACAAGCAATAGTTCATGTAAGCGCTTATTACAAAAATAAAGAACAAGATACTCCATCATTTTAAAAATACTAAATAAAGATAAGTGTCATTTTTCTGATTTATGTTTCCTGAATTCAACTCTTTTCATAAAGGGCTGTTTGTATGGTAGTAATGTTATTCGAAAGAAGGATATAAAATACTGAGCGATTGTACTATTGAAATAATTACAGCAGGATGACTTAAACTAAGGTTCACAGATCCATCCTTCAATTAAATCTATCACAAATATTGAATATTTAAAGTATGAATTCTGTCTATTATTAACTAATAAATAAATAACTACTATTTGAATAATAATAATAATCTACTGTTTTCATAATGAACATAAATGAGGCTATTTCAATATATAAAAAGAATAATAGTTGCCAATTTAACTGGATGATAAAGAATTGATACCATCTGACGTCAATATACTATTGAACAGCGTTTAATGAAATGAGTAATATAATGAGCAATATGGTGACATTCTATTCGTTCAATAATGATATCTTTTTAGAAGATAAAAGGATATGCATGATTAACTGCTTTTTTTCGCGTTTAAAAGTGTAAGGTCATTTTGTTTATATAAAAAAAAAGGAAACTAGAGTAAGTATAAATGGCACAGGTAATCCAGATACTTATGAGGAAGACGCAGTCCTCATTTAAGAAGATCAAGAAAATCAACGAATATTACGCACATTATCACGGTATGCTGTTCAAATTTCTTTAATTCATGTATGTCTGACACTCAATAATGCTAGTGAAATACCACTCCTTGTCTGAACGCGTACTTTGGAAGGTAACAGCACAACAAATCAACAGTGCTTCCATCGTCTTGTTCAATATGTAACTACATGGTTTTCTTCAAGATGCGAAAGAGTAGCTCCTGTCAACAATTCCAATGGGAAGATGTTTTTTATATAAAAAAAAATACACTGATTGATCAATTGCGATGATTAAAAATATATCGTTGGTCCATAATCACCCTAGCAATAGGCGCTATGTGCGTCTTTCACACTAATTAATCTCTAATATAAGGAGTAAACTTGGTACCTCCGTTTTACTTTATGTAGGTTAAACTTTTGCAAGTCTTTAAAAATAAAAAATGTCACTCCCCTGACTTTAGCAAGGAGAACATCTTTCCCACTTAAAGAAGCATTGTCCATTTTGATAAAAACTAAAACTTGGGTATATACACTATTCCCTCGCCTTTCTCAACTAAATAGTAAAAAACCTCTGTTGTGTGGAAAGTTGAACACTCTTTAACTTTTTATTTTAAGGGATCGAACAAAAAATAAATGAAACAAAAGATGAATATATAAAGCTTGAAATTATTAAAGTTCTACGTAAAAAAAAAAGACAAAGAAACTTAAAGAGTACGGGTAACTTGCCAGACACGGATGATGTTGTCAGAATAACCAGAGAAAAGGGTAGCACCGTCAGCAGACCAGCAGACAGACAAACAATCAGGGTCAGCGTTCTTTCTCTTACCGATTTGGGCAAATTCAGGACGGAGCTCATCAACAAGAGACTTGTTCTCGAGATCCCAGATCTTGATACCGGTGGCGGTAGCAGCACAGAGCCAGTAACGGTTAGGAGAGAAGGTAAGGGCGTGGACAACGGAACCAGCCTCCAAGGAGTAGAGGTGCTTGGCCTCGTTCAAGTCCCAGAGCATGACAACACCATCCTTACCGGCAGAGGCACAGAGGGAACCATCGGGAGAGATGGTAACGGTGTTGACATAACCGTTGTGACCAATGAAGTTGGTACGGAGCTTCATCTTGGTAAGATCCCAAACCTTGACAATCTTATCCCAACCACCAGAGACGATGAGAGGGTTAGCAGGGTTAGGGGAGAAACGAACGCAGGAGACCCATTCAGAGTGACCATCTTCGGTGATATTGAACTTGCACTCACCAAGGGTGTTCCACATCTTGATGGACTTATCACGAGAACCGGAAACGATTTGACGGTTATCGGGAGAGAAAGAGACGGACAAGACGTCGTTGGTGTGGCCAACGAAACGACGAGTGGTGTTACCAGTGTTCAAGTCCCAGAGACGGAGAGTTTGATCCCAAGAGGCGGACAAGGCGAATTGACCGTCAGAGGAGATGGCAATATCTTCAATGAAGTGGGAGTGACCAATAAGAGACTTGCGGGGAACACCATAGTTCATCTCATCTCTACATTATTATTCATTTAACTGAATTAGCACACTACTACTTGTTCCAATTTTTTTTACAAAAGTAAAAAATAACTCCACTCTTTATATTCCCAATATATATAAAACCCAATTCCCAAACTTTACCTGGTAAGGTTCCAGACAATGATGGTCTTATCACGAGAGGCAGAGACAACCATATCAGGAGCCTCGGAAGTGGTGGCGATGGCAGTGACTATACGTAAAATAGGTGCATGTTAGTTTTTAGCTCTTCTACACATACAGAAAGAGTCAAGAATAATTTACCCCAGTTGCCATGACCTAAGTTATAAGTAATAAAAAATAACCATCCGTTAATCCATCTATTCATCCATCCAGCTATAACAATTTCCTCGCATTACCTTCAAGAGTACCGCGTAAGGTGAGAGTGTCCATTGTTCGCAAAGTTAAAAAGGAAGAAACATCCTTTGATTAGCGTCTACAATTGAGGTATATTCCTTTCGCACTATTAGTTCCGCTCAACCTGTCGTCGAACATTTTGACTAGTTTAAACACCGACCGCACAACGATTTGCAAATGACACTTTCTATTGTATTGTTGATAACAAAGAAGAGAATGCGAGAGAGTGGCTTATTATAATAATCTCTGCTTTATGGTATTAAAACTATTACCAATTGGTATTTGGAGTGTCTTTAGAGTGGATATGGATGGGTACTTTGTAAAATCATTACCAACATTGACTGATGTAATAGATTGAAGGTGCCTCTATTTCGCATACTTCCATAGAGCATCATTTTCTTCTGTTTATGAGGTTGTATTTTACACTTCATGTAGCGTTTTATCTGCTTTACATTTCAACACCAAAAAGCCAAGTACAATCTTGGAAGAGGAGTTCCTTTGAAATGTAAAGGTAATCGTGTGAACAGAGTAGAGTACTATCCATTTACTCAACTGTACCACTTTGAAATGAAACAGTACTGTTCTTACACACACTATGAATGAATGATAAAATAGGCTCATTCAATATATAGATCAAGTGTTTTTAAAATTGCATTATCCTTCGTTTCTGGTAAAATGTCAAAATTCAAAGCAACAGTCACATGGACGTTGTTTTGCGAGGAACCCACAAACAACCCCCTTCAACTTTTTTTTTTTTTTTTCTCTTTTTTTTTTTTCACTTGTTATAAACATCATGTTGGTCAGTCTTTCACGTACACATCGTATCACCACTCAACTCTTACCACGTGCCAGCTATTTACATACAACTGCCCTTCTTAGACAGGCAACAGGTAAGAGAGGAAGAGAAAAAATAGAACCCCCTGGCAATGTCATTTATTTTATGTTTTTATAAAATTAATAAATAGCTGAGCCAACACCTGCACCAACAAGAAAACCCTCTTCAGTACCAAAGGGCACCGTTTTAAAGGGCATTCACTATTTCAAAGAAGGTAAAGAGCCAGTCGCCTTGGAAGATTCAGAATATCCCGACTGGTTATGGGATCTGTTGGACGAAAAGAAACAAAAACAAAAGAGCAGCAAACCCACTTTCCGTCAATATCATAGAAAACAGAGTAGAGACGCTATCAAGGCTATGAACTTTATGAAGGATAAAAAGAATTAAGACACTTGTATAAATAGAAATTTATTAAAAATAACAAAAAAGATACACATACACAAACAAATATATGATGAACAAAATAGAAATATTGGTTTTATTTAAATATGAAAAAAGGAAAAAGAAAGGAGGAGGTTGTGGTTTTTTTTATTTTATTTTTACCAACGACGTTGCTCATTAGGGAAGGCGGATTGTCCGTCTATATATACATATAAATCAGTATGAATTTATTACAATTATCCTTATTAAACACTTACATTGCATGGAACCTTGAGGTGTAAATATGCTACGGGTAGGTTGACCCGTCATTTGAGCCTGTAAAACAGAAGGATTAAATGACTGTGGGCTTGGTGTCGAGAATTGTACACCACCCGTCATTTGTGGACTGAGACTGGACATGGCTGGGGAGCCAAATGGATTATCGGGAGTGGCATTGTTCCAATGTCTTCCGGTAACTTGAGCATTGACTCCCTGTGGGAATCCATTGTTCATATGCTGCTGGCCGGCAGCAGAGGGCGTGAGAGGTTGCGGTAAAACAGAGGATAATGGAACGTTGGAGGTGGCCATGGGTTGCTGATAGTTGGCTTGACCATGGTAACCAGGCGTGATGCCTGTCATCTGAGACTGGAGTTGCTGACTCTGCCATTGGGTGTTTTGGATACCCAGGCCGGTAGGCTGCTGATAACCAGTTTGGAGAGGCTGTTGTTGTTGCCCAGATAAGACCATGGCGCCAGGTTGGAAGCCTGTTGCATGTATTTGTTGTTGCTGAGGTTGAGACTGCCACTGACCGAGCGAAGGATCAATGGCCATGCCTTGGTTGGCAGTGGGTCTAGGTCGACCAGCAGGGTTTTGGAATTGCTGCTGTAGTTGCTGTTGTTGTTGTAGCAATTGCTGTTGTTGGTTGTTTTGAGGGAGTTGTTGTAATTGTTGGTGCAGCTGCTGTTGCTGTTGCAAAATTTGCTGCTGGAGTTGAGAGTTTTGAGGCAGTGTGGGCTCTAATTGCTGCTGAATCTGTTGTTGCTCATATTGCATTTGCTGCATTCTTTGCATCTGTTGTTGCTGCTGCTGAGTACCAGTTTGCATGGCCAACTGCTTTTGTACCTCAAGCTGTTGTCGAGTCAGCTGCTGCAATTGTTCTAGTTGTTTTTGCTGCTCTTGTGCTTGCTTCTTGAGTGACATGATTTGAATCTTTTGGATCTGTTCTTCTTCATTGAGGCGTAAACGCTCAGTTTCTGATGCCTTTTGGGCTGCTGCCAACTCCTCTGGGGAAGGACCAGTTTGGGTAGGAACCATCGGCTGCATGGACAATCCAGAAGAGGCAGCGATGGCAGGAGAGTTACCAGAGCGTGGAGCCCAAGCATCATCTTGAAAACCAATCAAATCACTCTTTGCCTTCTCAGGCTCTTTGCTAGTATCAGATGAACTTCCAAGAAAGTCTAAAAGATCGGGATGTATATCTTTTGGTGCAGATACGTTGGGACGAGGTCTACCTGCGGGCACAGATCTCGTGTTGGTTTTAGATTGCTCTGATTCCCAATCGGTTTGAAGTTTTCTTGCCAGCTCCTCATCCTTTTCAATTTGTGCCTGTTTTTGTTTTGTCTTCTCTTCATCATCATCAGAAGCATCTTCTGGCACCCCAGTTTCAATATAACGCTCAACACGTCGCACATGTTCTTCTTTCAAACCAAGTGTTTTCATTTGTTTATGCGTCAATTTACCGATATCACTATCATCCATCTTTTCAGCCTTGAAAGCAGAAGAGTATTGGAGAGAAGCTTGCATAGGAATACCAATGACCATAAACCAATCAAACCAATCCCAGCTTGCATTTAGTTTCTTTTGGGGTGGCTGTTGAGGTGGAGGAGGAGCCTGGGGTTCAGCCTTTGGTCTAGGTGGCATGATAGGTGTAGACTCTTCTTCTTCTTGTTGGATTTGAAGTGGAGATTTACTCATATTTCGCTGATGTTCTTCCACCCATTGGATATCTTCTTCACACATCTTTTCGACGGGTACATCAATCTTGACACCGTTTAATTTATGGAGACGTAGCTTACCGTTATGGAAATCAATATATTGAGCCTCTACTCTAAAGGTACCACTGCGATCAGTCCAAGTTCTAACTTTGGAAGTATCAGGCTTGGGAAGATCTTGGTGATTATTTTGAGATTTCTGGCGAGAGAGAGATGCCTTGCGCTCCATCTCTTTACGCTTATAGTCCTCTTCAATCTGTCTTTGACGAGCCATCTCAGCACGCTTAGCAGCCTCCTGAACCTGTCTACGTCTCTCTTCCTCTTCACGTTTACGCTGAATCTCATTTTTCTTCACCTCCTCTCTCTCACGACGATCAATCTCTTCAGCAATACGGCGGTCATTTTCTTCCTGATCTCTACGTCTCTTTTCGTTTTCCTCCTTTTCTCTTATTTGCTGACGTTCACGACCTTCCTGTTCTCTAATTGATTGCAAATCTCTTTCACGTTGGTCTCTCTGTTGTTCACGTGCTCGCTCCTCGGCAATACGACGTTGTTGCAACTCCCTCTCCTCTTCTTCACGTTTTCTTCTAATTTCATCCACATCGGCATGTGTTTCATGGACAGGTGCTGGGCGACTCTCTTCTTCCTCATCATCAAATTGAACGTAAGCGCTGGGAACCAATCCAACGAGACCATCCACTTTTTGAACACGCCACCATCCATCCGTTCTTTCATAATTCAAAACGTAAAGCTGTTCATTTTCCTCCACAGACAATTCGTCCCCTCCTTCTGCTTGGAAATTGTAAATAGAAATACCCCATTTGGGTATGCAATTAGCCCCTTCCTCCTCCTCCTCCTCCTCCTCAACTTCATCTTCTTGCTGATATTCAATAACTGGTGGTTGAGTTGCGCGTTGAGGCTGAGGTGGAGGTATCTGCCTGTTCTGCATTGGAGGTAAAACAGGTGGCTGAGGACTTATCTGCACAGGTGGTGATGCTGGTGTAGCGTTGTTGATATGAGTAGAGGCTGATTGAGCAGCTCTAGTAGATTCGGTAATTTTAGCAAGAATGGCTTTAGCTTCCGACTTTGAAGCGGCCTGGAGGTTAAGTACAGCACTTTTTGCGCCTTCAATCTCGATATGGAGGTTTTTACTATCCAGCAAATATTTGGTGACGTCAAGAATGGGATATTGTTGAACAGGTAGAGATTTATCTGTTTCACTACCGTAACAGATCATACCATTACCAACAAATAGGTTACCCTTATCTTTCTTCTTTTTCTTTTTAGCTTGATCGTATTCGTGCACTGTCCATGACTGAGCATCATCCTGAATCAACTCGCGTGCAGTGGTACTCTACAGTGTATAAAATGGTTTAATTTAAAAAAGAAAAAGAAAAAAAGCGCATAGTTGTAATGCTATTACCTGTGTTGCTTGAGGTGTAACTGCGGGAAGTGGCGGTGCGGGCATATGATCGGGCTCCTGCACTTGAATGCCAGCTTCTTCTTGTGTACCAGACTGAATATAATTACTTGGCACAAGCCCAATGATTCCATTCAATTTGACAAGATACCAATCGGGGTCATCATTTTCAATTAACTCCATTCTATCGCCTTCTTTAAAGTCAAGTTCTTCTTCTTGTTGAGCAGCATAGTCAAATTCTGCATGTACAATACCCATGGGTTCCATCTTGTTTTTTTTTTAAACACAAAAACTATTATTTTATGGTTCTTTTTTTCTCTCTTAATAATTCATTTATGAACCCTTACTTCTTCCAAATAATTAGCTGGAACCAAACCAACTGGTCCTGGTTCTTGACCGTTAGCTTGCTTTAATTCCGCTCTCCACCATTCCTCGTCTTCTTTTTCAATAACGTATAAAGTGTCATTTTCAGCAATGGACAACTCTTCTTCTGTTCGAGCGTCATAATCAAACAGCGCTTTACACACCTCAACGTACTTCATATTTACACACACAAAAATTAGTTTTCTTTTATAAAATAAAGTAAAAAAAAGAAAAGATAGAAGTAAATGGAAAAAGAAAAAAAAAATACAAATAGAGCGCATTGTATCTCTATTTTTTTTGTGCGTGTGTGACTTAGATTGTCGTCATTCTTCCAGTTTTATTTTTAAACCTTCTCAGCATATTTATGAACTAACTTTTAGCTTGATTATTTCCTCTTTCCAAGGTAAAAATGGTGTTTATTTTTATATAGAAAAACAGATGTAAATAAAGGTGTTTTTATTCTATAAAAGAATGAGTAAAAAAGAATAGCTATCGTGATAAAATCTATGTTTCACAAACTTGCAGGCATATCCTTTCATAAAACTACATTTTTAAAATCCCGATATAAAGGGCTGAATTTGTCATTCAAAGAAGAAGTGTTCATCTTGAGATATGAAGAATGAAATTTTAATACATCACTAATAATTGAATACTTTTTATAAATACTCAAGCAAACAGGATAAAACTTATAAAAAAAAAATGGAACCTATCAAGAATCTCTGGTTTTACATATTGAAAGCCGTAGCGACATCTTGCCGTGCATTTACTTTCTCCGTTCTTCAAAATTCAAACAAATTAGACATGATGTACTATTGTTTTTATTCAAATAATGTTTATTACCAAGTAGTTTAATCAGCACTGTTGACAATGTCTTTAAATGACTTATTATTCTTTTTAAACTCCACTAGTTTAAACAACGGCTCTATTTCGTTATTAGTAACTTTTTGATATACTATTGTTTCTCTAATGTTAAGTGATCTGTGAATATTGCCAAATAATATCTTCAGTAAAAATTTCATCAAGAATGACATCCGTGACTTGGCGATAAAGTTGAAGTATCTTACAAAGTTGTTTGGAGATCCAGGCATCGTGAATGGTTTGTTGATTCGCGAAGCTGGTTACATCATCTCCTTATTGTGTTGATCTAAACTACGAGTTTTAAGAACTGATCTAATTCGGAGTGCTTGAATAGCTCTATTCTCTGTTTTAAAATCGTCCTTTCGAGGTTCATCATACAATTCGATCAAACTTGTCAACAGGAGAGAAAGAGATGGTGAGTTGAGCGCTCGTATTCACTACAAGATATCTTTACCCTCTCGTAATTCTTTGTTCCCCTGATGATGGCTGAACTTTTTTTTATCAAACTCTTGCATCTCGTGCAAGCACGTTATATGGAACCTGGCAATATGCTCTAATACTTGAATTGCAGTGATATCTCGAATATTTTGTCTTGTAAACTCCTGGCGGATGTATTTCGTTCTATCAAAAATAAAATCATGGCAATTCTCGAGAGTATTTTTTGAAAGCACCGCATACCCCAGATAATTCATGGTACGCTAATGAAAAGCGAGTTTATATATACTCTTGTCTATAAAACCACTTTATTATTACTTATATTCAAAGCTTCAGAATCTGGTACCATACCATTCTTCACAGCTTCTTTTCTTTCAATAACGCATTCGTTCTTCATCTAGAATAAAATAAATAAGTGTGATGTACTATGAAATGTTCTGTTTATTTTCTACTTACTTTATCATTAATATCTTCTTGCTGGCCGAACAAACCCCCCGGTTGTTGTTCAATAAAAAAAATAGGTTGTAAAGGTCGTAAATGAAATTCAGCCTTTGTTCATTACTTTTTAATGGTGATTGCTGTACTTCTGAAACAGCTTGATGATGGATTGAGTTGTTAAATGGCATATGGTCAAGATCGGCTTCATCAAAGCTTCGTTTAGCACTAATTGTGGCCACGGACATCGGCTACTGTTGACTAACCAAAGGTTTAGCATTAGGATTCAGTTGTGATTGGCGTTCAGCAACCTGCTGCTTATCAGAAGGTTTCTTTACTTTCTTTCCTTCAGCTATTTGCTGCTTTAATTACTTCTCGCTCTTTTCAATTTTGGTGGTTGCTATGTCTAATGCAAGACCAGCATCGCCATGATAACTAAGAGTTCTACGAAGAAGCGGTGAATGGGCTAATGTGTTAACTAAAACGATAAAAGAAAAGAAGTTTTTTTTTTTACTGAGAAGACATAAGTTTATCTGAAACACCTCCAGGTCCAACCAATCAGAATCGAATATTCACGTCATCAGGAGGCTACTTTCAATCTTAATTTATGCAAAAAAGAAAAAAAAAAAACGCGATCTTTATTTGTTACTCTAAATAAGGAAATTATGCCCTCTCACTCTGTAAGGCCTTGATCTTTATATATTCAACTGGAATAGAGTTTCATTGAATGTGTTATGTCATTTCGTATGTTTTCATGTTCACCAAAATTATTTAGCTACTTTTATTGAGTTTCTATAAAGTGACTAACTCCTTTTTTGTTCTTCTAAATTTATCAAAGTTTCTTAATGAATAAAAAAAAATGAATCAGGGTTTTCAATAAGTAAAAAAAAAAATAGCACTTATTCAATAAAAATATGCCCATTCTTTGTGTGAAAAAAAAAATGATTCAGACTCGAGAACAAAAAGTGCATGAGAATTAAACATCACTATATTTACTAATCATTTATGCAAGAAGTAAAATATATGCTTTTTCGTGCTATTTTTTAAAAGAATCTAGCTGGATATTCGATAAAATAAAGAAATTTACCTTTTTATAAACGGAGAGCTTACGAGTGATAATAATAAGACCGATATTCTTTTTCTTTCCCGTCGTTGTAGAAAGAGTAACAACACTGGAAAATATCCAGTCTACTGGGATATTGTAAATAATGATGATATACCTTCCTATATCAATACATTACACCAATATAATCTG
Source organism: Backusella circina FSU 941 (assembly GCA_025399235.1). Taxonomy (NCBI): domain Eukaryota; kingdom Fungi; phylum Mucoromycota; class Mucoromycetes; order Mucorales; family Backusellaceae; genus Backusella; species Backusella circina. The sequence continues at coordinate 30,022 of MU622400.1, forward strand.
AATACACCTTAAGTACTGCTTGGCAATTCGTCAGAGAGCACGTCTACAAACACTTTGCACAAATATAATCTGGATGTACCTTCTGTCTCTCTTCTTCTCAATGGTCGAAACAAACGATGCTGTTCGTGATAGGTTTTTATCTCCAAATAAACTGAATGGGCTCAAGAGATCAGGGGCTGTAGAATCTGTTCTTGGAGAATAAAACAAAAATGTTAATTTTGCTCAACGTCTTAATAGTTTAGTTGAGAAGCTTTTCTTATGTAATATTTGTTGACCTGATTAGAAGTAATTAAAAACTTTGTTTTTGCTATTTTTTGGCTTCACTGTTGAGTCGGGTATATTTACCTTTATAAATATGTGGCCGTTATTTTACATTTCTTAAACCAAGCATAATCTAAGGATTAAAATTGGGTTAAGATGGTCTATAGTAAGATCTTTCTGTCCCAAGAACTTGATTTTCGTTAACATAACAAAAAACTATATTTTGGATGCTTAAACCTACAGTCTCACGAAACGTCACACTAAAATCCCCAATACATTACGATCATACTTTGGTAGTATTATACAAACCTTTTTCTCTTATAAATAGTATATTTTCTTTTCTAATAAGTAAAGAAGGTCAAAAATTAAATAAAACAAGCACTTTTTTTTTTTTTTTATAAAAGACTGACTTTATTCGGCTTTAGTTCTGTTTTTATCTCCAGTTGGTCATATGATGAACCCAGAGTGCGTAATTTATACAATAATCGTAATAAAAAGCCACTAAATAATAATAGTCTAGTGACAAAAAAGGTACGTTATACTGTTTATTTAATAATAAAAAAAAAATGAAATCGATTCAAAAAGCACAAGTAAAAAATAATGTCTTGATTTTCCAGGCACGAAACATGTCCAGTTGACTTGAAAAAGCGGGGTTGGTTTATTTACAAACTTGGAAATGACAGATTTTATACAATTATATTGACATTTTATATTATTTCTGTTAAATAAAAGTATAACCGAGTAAAATATAACATATACTCTGTGCCGAGATGCATGATTTAAGTAATCAATTATAATATTTGGTTTTTTTTATATTTTTGTGATGATCTGATTTATCATATAACTATTAGCGTATTTTTATATTTGTTTTTATTTTTATTTTAAAAGTTTTCTTTTTTTTTCTTTTTTCTTTTTTTTTTTCTCTTCTTTTAAGAATACAATAATAGAAAATGAACAGCGACATGGAAGCAGGGCCATCACGGCAACCCATTACAAAACAATTATCAAAACAACCCACTTTAGAATTTGCACAAAAAGTGGATATTATACCTGCGAGTCGTGTGGAAAACTGTTTAGATTACTCATTATTAGTCACCAACTCAGTGAGTATGGCAAGAGATCAGCTAGCAAATGAACGAAATTGGTTGACATGGTTCCGCTTATCATGTACACTTATTATACTAGGTAAGCTGGTAACCATAGTAACGTATAGCTATATTAATTTTTTTTCTTAAAAAATAGGCTTTACCATATTAATAAAGTTTCGACTCCCTAGCAATGATCCAGTCGAACCAACTGAACAAACGCCTATTGGCTACATTTTTGTTGCTATTGGATTTGGTTGTTTCTTTGTCGGCATTGGAAAGTACTTTAAAAACCAGAGATTGCTAGTAAAACAGGCGACGTTTGTCGAGGCAGGATGGGGAAGTTATGTTATTGTAGGTCTTTTGGTTAGCTTTGCTTGTACAGTCATGATATTAGCATCCATAAAGTCATCCACTGCTGAATGATTAGCAACTATCCAAAAATGGCATAATCTTCATTGAAATATAAATGATATAATAATACTAGTAATGATAATAAAAGAGATAACTATTTTTTTGATTTTTAGATGATTTGTTAAAAAATAGATATTTACTACAAAATAAATATCATACTGGCAAGTTAATATTAGTAATCATTAAAGGCATTTTGATTTCTGGGTTTCTCCAAGTATTAATGTGGTCCAATCATAATGCACATCATTTAGCCGAGTTTGTGTGCATGATTACAACGGAACAAACTACTAAAACAAAAGATTAATACAAAAAACATAGCATGGATTATAAAACTGCACGACTCGTCGGGAGTCAGTAGGATATATTATATAAAATTGGCTTTCCATCTCCACTATCTTTACATATTGCTCTTAAATACCTGATGGAATGGGTGTTTCTGCAAATATATGCAATGGTGTATGTGTCAACGAACTTTATTCATATGGACCGTGTTTGTAAATAAATAATCGGTCTAAACGAGTCCGTTCATCCGATGTTTGTTCACTGCTAATGAACTTAAAATACACTAAAAAAAAGACTTATACAAGAGAAACAAGCGATAAACAAAATCAAACCAAAAGTGCAATTGATTTTGATTTGCTCTTACTTGTTGTAGTCATCGTTTTGATGTTTGATTCAAGTGATGAATAACAGCCTACTCAAGAATAGAGTCATTTTAAAAAACTAACAGCTGAATTATATATGCACTCAATCGATCTATTTCTACTAGAGTCGAAATAGGCAAAGGCGCCACAATGATCGGAAATCCAAGTTAATTATGAAATATTTTATTCAACACCTTGGCAAACGATCTCAGCTTGCACATCAGCTCAATATTGCGGCTATATTGATACCAACGATACTAAAATTAAGAGGTATTTCATTACCAGAGAAACATAGAATTATGGATGACTTTCATGTAATTGCTAATTATAAATCAAAGCAAGTTTTTGAAGTATTCGCCATACTTGTGCTTTAAAATTATGCAAAAATGATCCAGCACAAAAATAGGATTTNGTGTTGTATAATAAACGTTTGTGAGCTTTGTATATATATATATATATATATATATTAAGTAATCATAAACATTATACAACACTAAATCCTATTTTTGTCTATTTCAAAAATATAAAAGTCAATATCTAATGTGAGCCATCATAATAGTGCTATCAATAATGGTTCTATTTTCCACTGTAATGAAATCACAGAGTTAATTGTTTAAATGATAAAACTAAATTTGGTGACATTCATTTTTTTGGAAATGTAAAAAATAAAATAAAATAGAATAACAATTATCGATAGTGTATATAAAAAAAAACCGCTTAACATTATTATAGGGTAATTGAAGTTTTTTTTTTTTTGGATTTCCAGTTTCTTGTTTGATGAATCTAGACGTAGTAAAGGAAAGAAAATTGTTGGTCTTCATTTTTTTTTTTTATTAATTAAACAAAAATGAAAAAAAAAGAGGCGGAATAGACAGGTTGACACATGTTCCTGGTGTGACTCAGTTACTTCTAACACTGGTAAAATAAAAAGAGAACCCTGTTTTGTTGCTATTTGAAAACACTTATAGAAATATTTGCCTAAAATGGGAAATTGGTATCATCCAACCTAATGACATTAGTCAGATTCTTGTAATATCATTGATGGTTTTAAAGTCCAAAATAGCATCCAGTGGCCTGGAAGCGGCTATCAATTGCCTCCGTTTCAGATCTCAGACGAAAGTAAAAAAGAGCTATTATTATCTACTTGTAAAATAAGCATAAGATTTGAATAAAGGTTAAAAAAAAAATACATATAAATCTTGACATTTTGACATCTTTCAGAGTAAACAAACAAAAATTTCATTTCATTTCATTTCATACTTTTCATTTTAACCAATCATGCGTTTCAATTTGATTCTTCTCTCATCTGCCGCTGCCATGTTGATGGCTGCTGTTCATGCATCACCTGCTGCTACTACTACTACTGATGTCGTTGCCACTGATCAAGCTTCCACCACTGCTGTTGCCAGTCTTGCCTATGATACTGAACTTAAGAAGCATAAGAAGGCTGACAAAAAATCTGCCAAGAATTATAAGAGTGCATCCAAGGCTGCTAAGGAGAGGCAAGATGAAGCTGCCAAGAACAAGTACAAATACCATCACTCCATTGTTAAAGCCCAATCTAAGTCTGCTAAGAGTTCTGCCAAGAATTATAAGAGTGCATCCAAGGCTGCTAAGGAAAGACAAGATGAAGCTGCCAAGAACAAGTACAAGTACCATCGCTCCATTGTTAAAGCCCAATCTAAGTCTGCTAAGAGTTCTGCCAAGAATTATAAGAGTGCATCCAAGGCTGCTAAGGAAAGACAAGATGAAGCTGCCAAGAACAAGTACAAGTACCATCGCTCCATTGTTAAAGCCCAATCTAAGTCTGCTAAGAGTTCTGCCAAGAATTATAAGAGTGCATCCAAGGCTGCTAAGGAAAGACAAGATGAGGCCTACAAGAACAAGGTCAAGTACTATAGTAAGCAGGCTAAGAGTCGCAGCAAGGCTTGCAAGAAGGAGGGTAAATATTGTTAAATGATATAACGATTTTTAAACTGGCTATATGCCTAAAGTCTTTATCTCTTCTGTAATTTCTTCTTTCTTCTCTTAAAATAAAAGAAATCGTTTCATCCAATGATCTTGTTTATTTTTTTTGTTTTTATCGTTCAAATAATACTTCTAGAGCAATGAAGGGTCTTAAACAGGAGCATCAAATATGCTTTGACCATTTCCAATTACAGGAACATTTAATAGACTTTTGCTAGCTGATAATAGAAGTTGTGTTATATTTTTGTATTTTATAAAATTTAGATCATTCTTTATCAACGGTATTTCGAATGCACTTATATTATGTGTTAATTAATAATAGAACATTGTGAACTTTCTGAAACAAATAATGGCTATTGTATTGGCATTGATATATCTGCATATTTGACTTTTAAATTCTTGCTTTATTGAGCGTTCATCTATTTTTTGTCTAAAAAAAAGAGAGCTTCTTAATTGATCAAATGATATCAGGAGAAGAGTATACAGATGTGTATTTTTAATAATTAAATCTCTTGTTGCTTGGGGAATAGCAGATGAATACTAAATTGAAAATCCTGTAGATCTTTACATTATAGAGTGATGGTGTCTTCTCCGATTTAAAAAAGAAGCAAATTTAAACCAGGAAACGGATTGCTTACGTTCTTTTCATTTATCGTCAACACTTGTAATAAAGCAGTCAAATCATGAGCATGAATACGATATTGTTATGATTTGATTTGATTTTTTTTTTTTATTAAAAAAAGAGCATCGTTATCTTGTTAATTAAGGCGATAAACAAACAATGAAGCGCTTGTATGAGCGGGGGGTCTATGGCATTGATCAATTTGTGTGACACATTCAAAAGGTAAGGACGTTATTTTTCCTGGTAAGAATTCCAAATAATTTGAATAAATTAAAACGAATGTTCTAAATTGGAAATACTTAAATTACGCCATTCAATAATCGCTATTACTCTTAGTCAATCTCTTGATAAGAGTCGATATTTAGATGAAAAAACAAACTAAAATTGACTATTTGTTTATTTTATAGACACATTCTAAGTTTTTGTCAAGGTATTCATCTCCTAGAAAAATAAAAGCTGTTGCTAAAGTCGAATCTCGGTAAATAAAAAGAAGGGGGAGAATAGGTAACAGTTTGAAAATAGTTCGCCAAGTTCCCGGATTAACTAAAATGGACTGTAAATAAATCATGACTCCGATGATGTCTTCACGTCTTCACCTTATTAAAACTTGAACCAATTAAACTCTCAATTTCTTCCTAGTGCATTTCTTGATATTTACCAAACTTTTCCATAATAATTAAAGATATTATTGCTGATATTTATTCTTTTATTAACATTCTTTTATTAAAAAAAAATATGTCTGCTATTATCAACGTCTCAAACTGCATTTCTTTAACAAAAGGGAAAAATCAGTCTAGTCTCGAACTAAAGCTTTATCAAAGCACGCACAGATAACATACAACAGAAGGGTTTTAATTGTTAGGCTAAACCTGTTCTAGTAGATTATTACAAAAACATAGTGGGATGAGCTTCTTAAAAAAAAAAAACTCAAAAAAAGGCTTTATCTTATTTTAGGAAAAAAATAAATTGAAGATTAAAAGCATATATTAGAATATTTCCATAATTGACTTTATATTTATGTTGGGATCAATTATTAAAAAATGGGTTGTCATAAAACTCGCGTTTTCAATGGAGATCGACAGTCTATCTTTTTCATATAAAAGGGACAATTACTTTCTCTCTCTTTTTTCAACATCAAAATCATTCCATTCCATTGTATTTTATACAAAACAAATTTCTATCTTTCTCTTTTTTTTCTCTTCTGTATATATAAAATGCGAACCATTTCTCTTACCAAGGCTGTGCTTATAATTGCAATTGTGGCTGCTTGGGTTGCGACCGTCGCTGCTGAAACTACCTTTACTGCTGGCCAGGAGGTATCTGCTTCTCAACAATCTAGTGATAGTCCTACTAGTATTAGTGATAAATCTGATAGAGATCAAAGCTTTGCCAAGAGCGGTGATGATTCCGAAGGTTCCGAAGATGATAAGTGCTCCAAAAAAGGAAATGGCTCCAAGAAAGGCGTGAGCGACAAGAAATTCAAGTCTATGAAGTCCCAAGATGGAGGTGCTGAACAAGAATTAAAGAAACAAGTTGTTCAAGGACAATCTCAAGGTGGCTCTTCTGAAGATGATGAAGACGATGAAGATGAAGACGATGATGAAGATGATGAAGATGAAGACGATGATGAAGATGATGGAGATGATGAAGACGATGAAGACGATGAAGATGATGAAGACGATGAAGATGATGAAGACGATGAAGATGATGAAGACGATGAAGACGATGAAGATGATGAAGACGATGAAGATGATGAAGATTCATCAAGAAGAAAGTGGTCAAAATTATACAAAGGAAGGTGGCCAAGGGGAAGACATGAAATCTGGTGGTCAAGACGGCCAAGGCGGCCAAGGCGGTGAGGGTCATGGTGGTCACGGTCAAGGTTCTGAGGGTAAACATGGAAGACACGGAAGACACGGCAAACACGGCGGACACGGCCATGGTCAAGGTTTTGAGGGTGGTAAAGGTCATGGTCAAGGCTCCCAAGATGAGAAATGCCAGGAATCTGAAGGCAGACAGGGCTCTCAAGGTGGACAAGGTGGTCATAACGGTCATAACGGTCATAACCATGGTTCTGAAGGTAGTCAAGGTTTTGAAGGTAGTCAAGGTCCTGAAGGTAGTCAAGGTCCTGAAGGTGGACCAGGCTCTGAAGGTGGAAAGCTAAGGAAGAGATGTGGTGGCCAACCTTGTAAGGGTAGCAAGCAATTGTCTAAGTCTTCAGGAAATCAGGTCTCCAGTGAAACCGAGAATTAAGAGTATCACTATTAGATATTTCTAAAACCATGTAAAAATAGTACATAACAAATCTTGTGTTGATCATTTTCAAAAAAAAAAAAAAAATAGCCTTTTTAAAATAAAGATAATAACAGTCTGGATACTGTCTTTCAAGAAAATGAGAAAAAAATTTAATTATTGAGAAACGGTTGATGAGAAAAAAAAAATATGTCAAGAGGGAGGCTACGGTGAGAGGACTAAAGGGGACTTAGTTCATGATCTAATCCTATGAATGATACCACAATGTCGTATATTTAAGTGTCTAAATGGATCCCATTTATCTTCAACTTTAATTTTCATGGAATAAGACCACCTTATGTTTTGTCTAAGATGATGCAAGTTGCTTCATATTATTAAAATGAACAAGTTATCATAAAAGCTATAGCCTCTATATTTATCAGAATAACTTTAAATTAATCGATTGGAGACGTCTTTCAGTTAACAACATAATGGATGGTGACTGTCAACTTGATTCCGTAGTTTTTTTTTTTTTTATTTGTTTGTTTCTGATTACGAGGACATCACTAATATCAAGGAACCGGCAAAAAAAAAAAAAAAAATGTTGTGAGAATCTATGTCTAGGCTTCCTTTAAGAAATATTTGTCAATTCCTCTACATGGGAAAGAGAGGGAGTATTTTAGTTCATTTACATTAAATCTATTAGATATATAACTCACAGTATTCTTCTTCCCTTATAGCTACAAAAACATCAAATAGCCTTTGAAACCCAAGTGAATTCATTTTTTGGATTGTGGGAGGAGCGTTTTTTCTAGAAAGTTAGCTCTTCTTAAAATGATGCTTATGTAAATACTAATCGTTTTTCAACATCAGGTTTCTGGATTCATTAGTAATGTCTTCCTCCTCGCTTCTATTTTACTACCTGGGGTCGTTAAATATCCCTTCTATCAGTCTCCTAGGCCGGCTATTGCCCGCTCGTCCCACAAGCATACGGATACCATAAGTTTTTATAACTTTATCAATTTTTATTTAATGGGCGTCTCACTTTATATATATATATATATGCATTTTCCTACTTGGTACTTCTCTGGTATACATACATATGGTCTTAAATGGTATACGCTCCTATACTCATCTACTATTTTGATCTCTATGCTATATTCTTGCGGCCTCTACCGGTGCTTCTATTCAATTCATAGTATTCACAACATGCTTGTACACTTTGACTCTCTATTGATTGTCTTTATTTATACAATTATTATTTTATTATTTCTCAATTTCTTGAAAAAAAAGTACAGCTTATTTATATATCATAAAATATGTTCACATAGTTGTGTAATTTGAAAGGTTCGATACAGATTAAGTTTCTTTTTTTTTGGTTTGAAAAATGAGAAATGAGAGATTCTATTATGATATTAAATATTAGGTTGCTATTAAACCATTCAATAAGAATGTTTTTTTTCTTCTTTTTTTTAAAAATAATAATAATAATAATAATTAAAAGCTGGATGCAATATAATAAAATATGAATGTAAAGAAAAAAATAATAAACTAATCATGAGGATCCTGCATTTCTTTCTTTTCCTTCTTTGCTTTCTTCTTTAAAATCTTGTCGTGTCGCTCGATGTGTCTTCCCTTTGCTACAACATTAGGATACCACCATTGGCAGACATATGTGATTAAAAAGCGAGGCAAGAAGGCTAAAACAATGGCAAGGAAAAAGTTCATCCAAAATGACCACGATCCAAACACCATATTATACATGCCAAGTAAAGATGAATAAGTGAACTGACCGTATATCACCACCCAAAGGAATGCAAGTAATATTTCGAGAGGAACAAACAGGAATTGCCACCAAGTCCAATAGTAAGTGTTGAATCCTGGCATCAAATTTGCTAAAACAATGGCTGTCATAGCAACTGATGTTGAAAACTGTATACCAGACTCTGGCTGTCCATCAGGATTTGGGTCTGTTTGCCATAAGAAATAGAATGAATAAAAGACAACGAGTGATTGCCATACACCATCAGCAAAGTAGATCCAGAATCTGGTTTTTGTATAAAGCTTTCGCTGAATTCCTATTTTGTAAACTTCAGGTAGTCGTTTTAGGTATGGAGCTGTGATGTCTTGGTCAGTACAACCTTTATTTTAAGTAGACAAGGAGGGAAAAAAAAATGAGTATATAGGTATATGTATATTAAACTTGTGGAAATCACTATAATCTACCTATAATGACGACAGGTGCAACTGTAAATATAATATTATAGAGCTGTAAAAACGAATAGTCGTAGAATATGTTTCCTGACCACCCACTGTAAATTTGATACCATAACGCAGGAAAGACCCAAAATATATTTTTGAAAAAGAACGTAAGTATCATTTCTGCTATACGTTCATAACACCAATGACCCTGGACAATCAATAATTTTTCCAAAAAACGGAATTGTGCAATAGAGTAATCCGCGGCCATAGCAGCTTGTACACCTTCCTGACCGGCAATACCGACACCAATATTGGCTACCTGAATCATACTCACATCGTTTGCGCCATCTCCAACAGCTAATGTCACAACGTTGTGATATTTTCGTACCAATTCGACTACCAATGCCTTTTGCAATGGACTGACTCGGCAACAAACAACACTCTTACATCTATCTGCTATATTCAGTAGTTTCTCTTTGAGCTCTGTTTCTTCAAAAATGGCTGTTAACGCAACGCCTTCAATCACAAGCGCATTTTCTTTAACAGTTGGTGTGTTGCTGATTTCGGATTGTCGATTATTCACTTCTTCTTCTATTGCATCAAGTTGTTCAATTACGTCATCCAAATTTTTGGAAATATCGTGATCCTTTCCACCTCTAATCTTCCACAATGTCATTCCTCCATCTAATAGGCTACTGGCATATCCTATATTGATTGCAGTCTCAAGTTTATCGCCTGTAAGAACCCATATTTTGATGCCTGCTTGCCGTAAATTTGCTATACACTTTGGAACGCCCTCCTGAAGTTTGTCTTCTATGGCGGTAGCCCCGATCAATTTTAAATTTGTTTCAATCTTTTCCTGCACCTTTGCCACCTTTTCCGCTCTATCTTGAGTAGACGTACTGGCCTCGTTCATTTCACTCTTCCAAGCATCGTATTCTTGTTTTTGTAAAATTTTGTACGAGAGCATCAATGTTCGAAGACCATTATTGGAGAAAACCTCAATGTGTTCTTCGGTTGCTTGAAAGATATCATCTTGTTCGCTGCTCTCTAAACGCTCGGATATAACATTGTCTGCACCCTTGCAATAAATAACGATATCATTCCATGGCTCTGGGCGTTCTAAAATCACACTCATACGCTTTCGATCGGAATTAAACTCGAGTGTATCTAGCAATTTGAAAATGTACTCCTTGCCAAGTATATCTACCGTTAATTTGTTACCCTTTCGCTTTATAAAGGTGAAGCCCACGTTTTTGGCGGCACTAACAAGAGCAGCTTCGTCGGGAGACTCGGCTTTGTACTCCAACTGTATTTTAACACTTTTATCCACTTTATCTGGAGTGTCTTCACTGGTGATCGAATCAAACTCTGATCCTCTACTTGTTACTGGATATAACTGTCCTGATTCCTCTATGTGTAAATGTCCATCACCTGCAGTATTGTCATCATCGTCGTCCTGATGCTTCTGTTTACCACTACTCCTCAAGTGCAACTTCTCTGGCACTTTTAATAAATGAGAGCCCCCACTGATGAACATTTTGGCTGCCTTTTCTGTCACTTTGGGTAAACTTCGCTTTCTCCTCTTTACTGATTTTAGACTATCATTGTCTATAACAATGGGCTCCTCTTTTTCATTCTCTATTTCATCATCATCCTCTTCGTCTTGTTCAATCACTTTCCCGTCCTTGCCCACCTTTTCAATAATAACAGTGTGACAGAGTGATAGCAGCAGAAAAAACTCTTTTACAAAGCTACCATGATCATCATTCAGTGTCTCCATCATTTCGGCAGTTTCCATATCTTTAAATATCTGAGGATCTGCGAATGAGAGCCGATTTTCATCCAAACAGGAATATGTGGGATCAAACAGCTTCTTTATCTGATCCTTATACTCCTTCATAATGTCTTGGCGTTTTCTTTTAAACTCGGCCTCTTCACTGTTCTCACCAAAGGGATCTTCATCCAGCTCAGTATTACTCTTGGAGTCGTTTTCTTCTTTTCCTCCCAATGATGTAGATGGTCTTATTTCTTCATCCTGTCTTGTCATTGTATCCTGTTCCTTTTCTTGTCGTAATCGAGCGCCTCTTGCTCCTTCGGATTCAGGAGAAAATCCATTGTCTCCATAACGTCTTTTGCCAATGGTGCATTCGCGAAATTCCATAATGTTGCGTGTCAAGGTACCGGTTTTGTCTGAAAAGATGTATTCTACTTGACCCAAGTCATCTGAAAGAGTCCACTATTAAAAAAGAGTATTTAGGAATAGATCTTTAAAACATATCAATAAGAAAAAAAAAAAATTACAGTTTTTGGAACACATGTCGCTTTTGATTTCTCGTCCCACATGTCAATATCACTCCATATAAAATAAGCCTAAGATATTATTGTATTAGCCTCTTTCCCTCTCTATGAACTATATAAGATCTTACATGAAAAGTTTTTACAAACTCAATAGAAACATAGAGCGAGATTGGAATAATATTTTGAAAGATAATTAAACTCGACCTATAAATATATATATTGAAAAAATGAGTGAGTTCCTTCCCCCATTTACGTACACTTTATTATCACAAAAAATAGTACTTACAAAAAGTTAATAAACCCAACATATCCAGGCGTACCAGTTTGTATTGTATATAATTGTGTTGCCGGTTCATAAATCTGACGCTGTCTTAAAACTCCACCTAATATACCACATATTAAGCAAAGAATAAAAAGCACAAGAAAGGCAATAAGGATCTATTTTTTATTTTATTTTTTTTTTTTTTTAAAAAAAAAAAAAAGTTAATCCCTCTATACAGACTCCTTCCCTTCCTCCAATTTTATATTTATATATACCTCAAAATCCATTTGCCGATCAATCTGACTTCTCTTACTTGGTGTATCACCCGAATTCAGCATGATTTTTGTATCCACACCCGTAAACAAGATCACCGCAATGGCCCATTTTGTATTTCGAACAACATGACCTCTCAACAACATATTATCGATCCCCACAGGCGTCTTTGAGATCTCATGTCCATCATTTTCGGATATCACCACCGTTCCCTCGAACGAGTACAGATCCGAACTGGGCTTCTCTGCTTCGATATAAAAATGACAATCATTGAGACAATCGGCACCAGACTGTATCTCTTTAAATGCGGCCAAGCTGCTGCGAGGCTTCAGGTTGGTTTCACCATCCAGATCTTTTGTTTCTACAAAACAGACACCGTTCTTATCAGAAGAGGATAAGAGAAGGGCGTCTGCGGGGACATTGTCGCCGTTGCGGAGTAGGATAAAATCACCCACACGCACATTCATGGAGAGCGACTTGTGGAATTTACCTTGGCTGTTTGTTTCCTTCTCTGTTATAATAGGAGTTGGGCTGCTGCACCAATTTGATGGCGGCCATAGGTTTGACATGGGTATATCCGAATAATTTGTGTTGTTATATCCTTGTATTGTGTGAGTCAAGTTTTGATTGTACTGTTCATCCACCTTATGTCGCTGAAAATCCTCAATGGCATCCTTGATGGCGGTGATAGTCACCACAGTACAGATGGGAAGCAGTGTCAGCACGGGGGATTTGACACCAAAGATGGGAAGCATCTGTATAATCGCCATGCCCAAAAAATAAATGTTGGCAGCCCGACGAAACTGTTCAAATAAATTCTTCGGTACGAATGAGAGGAGGGTGTACTTTGATGTTCTGACCTTGTTTGTCGGGTAGCACTGTTTGGGTCTTCCTTTCTTATCCAAGGCGTCTGGAGGGACGGGTAGATTCACAAAGACGCGACGTCCTCCACATCCTACCTCACGTAACTTGACCTTGGTTTCGGTGCGTTGGAGGGTGCTGTTGAAACGTGCTAGTGTGGGACTATGTATAAAGGAAGAGTTACTGGATCTTGGTTCGTTACTGCTCTTCTTTTTTAATATGGTTCCCACTCTTTTCATTATTGTTTTTTTTTAAGAGACAGAGAGAGAGAGAGAGAGAGAGAGAGAGAGAGAGAGAGAGAGAGAAAGAGAAAGAAACCAAAAAAAGAAAAACGAAACATGAAAAAAAAAAAAAAGTTGTATGATTAAAGTTTTGGATCAAATCTCAAAAGGCAATGATGACGCTTCATTTGTCAAATCAAAAAGCAAGTTCAAGTCTCATCAGATATATAAAAACCGATAACAAAAAAGTTTTATAGAAACAACAGAAAGATTCTTTATTTTTATATTCATTTTACTACATGCTATACTTTTAATAAATGTCAATTGCCATACAATAGAGTGAAAGAGATGGTTTTAGTTTAATCAAAATAATATTCACCGACGATGAAATAAAAGAATGAAACAGGCAGGGCCAATAATAAATCCAATGTGAAAAAGCCAACTATTGCTATTAAAAGACTTGTCATTTGTGTGTGCGCGTGTGAAATAATTGTTATCTTTGAAGGTCTTCTGTGGGGTAAATTGTTAAATTTAGAACTTTGAATTTATCAAAACGAAGCAAAAAGTTAAAACTCTGCTTTATTCTATCTCTGCTTAGCAGCTAAGCTAATTGAATTCATTCTTATCTTTATAAGAAATGAAGGAAGTCTAGGATTGCCTTATCAATAAACAGTTGACCAAGAAACTGTTCCATATTTAAACCACTTGAATTACTATGTAAAATATATATCTCAGTGTGAGAGACTTATAAAAAAAAAAAAAAAGATATTTCACTTCTTTACTTATTTATAACGATTTCTTTTATTTATCATTGCCATTCTCTTATTCAATCCTTTCTAAATAGTAACTTACTCACTTATCATCCATTCATTCTCATAATGTAAAACGGTTGTGTCGATCACTCAAAAAAACAAACAAACTATAATTTGAATGCCCGCCTGTCATTCGCATGTTTTGAGCCAATATCAATCGAAGACCTATTTTTAGTGATGGAATATGAAAGACAAGGCCTCTTTTCTTTTCCTTATTTTTGTTACGATTGATATATAGCTGATATCTTGTTGCTACCAAGATGTATAGTCTACCTGTCTTGTTATGTGTGTTATTGTTTAGATAAAAAAAAAAAAAAGTCATTTTTTTTAACATTTTAGAAATCAACAAACAAACCGTTCTTCTCCTTGGTTTAAAAAATAACAAAGAATGAAATGTATTTCGTCATATGAAATGGATATAAAGACTTAGTGCTATGGAACGGATTTATAACTTAAGGGTATATCAGTATTTACCAAGCTCAACTTGATAAAATATGAAAAGGCTTTGTTTTTATATATTATTTCAATATATAGAGACACTGCTTCATGAGTGAGCTTCGTTTTATTACTAAAGAAAGAAATACACTTCTTTGAACAATCAAAACGCATTTCTGCATTGCCAAATCGTGACTTGCTATTTTTTCGCTAAAAAAAAAAAGAGTCGCTAAAGCAATTCAATCGCGTTTTTTTTTTATATTTTTTATTTTTCACTTTATAAATGAAGAAATCGAGTCCTGAAAAAGCATTAAAATCAATCGATAAAGCAGTTCAATTACTTGATTCCAAAGTCGGAATCGACAGTCAGTTTCCGGACTTGGGATTCACCTTTAGAGGTAGGAAGCTCTTTTTTAGTATTATTATTATTCTTGTTTATTAACTTTTTTTTTCATTTTGTGTGAAAGGCTTGACTCAAAATGAATATTTAATGGCAACTGAAAAGGCAGTGCAAGCTTTTGTTATTAAGAATAATACAACCATGCCTCAACTTGCTCTTTCACAAATGTGCAATTGTAAGTAGTCGAGTGAACAAGGAGAGATCTTTTTTTTTTTAACTCTTATATATATATATAGTAAAGCCAAATTCACCAACAGGCATTGCACCCTTTATGAACAGTGCTTACTTTGCCACTGGAAATAATATTTACTTTTGGAATTATAAAAAGAGGTAAAAGATACAAATGAAATGCAGTTTCCTCTCTTTTTTCGCCTTCTCATTCTTTTATATAATATATATAGAGACGATGTCGTTTTTCATAGAGAAGATGCAGAAATTGTGGGTGTCGGATTCGTCACACCTCAAAAGGACATATTCAATGACACTATCAAAAAACTCATGATTATAGCAACCACAACCAGTATCAAAATCATCGCCATCAGCTATAATACAGACGATCAATTTACATTTATTGAGACTGGCATGATGACGAGTGCAAGTGGAGTATCATTAACAAAGATTTACGGAACTGCGGAGGGAAGAGTGTTTATGTTGGCTGAAGATGGTACAATTTGGGAATTATCATATCAGGTAAAATGATCATGACGATAATCATATATGTATTTATCTTAATCCATTCATTTATAAAACAGAGAGAAGAGGGTTGGTTTACAAGTAAATGCTACAAGAGATTACTCAATCCCGCCGGTTTCTCCTTTCTCTATCGTGGATCACCTGAAACCATTGTCGATCTCGCCTTCTCTCATGACGGCAAAATCATGTATCAACTCACCCAAAACTCACACATCCATGTCACCTCACTCGTACAAGAATCCAGTGGATTCAACACGGTTGTCAAACGCACCGATATATTCAATGGCGCCCGTCTCCTCTGTCCCAATTCGACACTGATGGACAGTCAGACATTTAAGATCACCTCGCTTTTCCCTACCACTGAATCCGAACGCTACCAGCTTGTGGCCATTACATCCACAGGCTGTCGTCTCTATTTCACGCACTTCAAAAATGGGGTACAGGAGTTCCTCCCCAACGATTTGGAATTACTTCATGTACGCACACCGCCACCAAATGAGTTCCAGGGCGGCCCTATTGCACCTACCTCGGTCTATCACCACGCTGTCATGCTACTCGTCAAGGAGGGGGAGGATAATAGATTGGTGGTGACCAACCCAGACGTGGGCTACCTTGCCAGAACCACAAACACCAGTAACGAGGGACTGTTTGAGTTTTCTACAACACTGCAAGTCACCGGCAAGATCCTCTCCATTCTGGAACTGACAACAACACCCACTATCAATGAACTGGCCGCACCACTCACCGTAGGTCCCCGTCAATACCTTGTGCTCACCAACAATGGCCTCCTGACTATCTGCAAACAGAGACCCATTGACATGCTTCAGAATTTGATTGCCGATGCACAGAGCGATACCCGTTCCCGCGTACAGGACTTTAACAGCCTCTTCCAGCACCTCGGCGTGTTTAATGGATGTGCCCTCTGCTTTGGGCTGGTGACTACTGCATCTAACCAGGGAGAGAGCACAGCCGTGACTCCCGCCATTATCAAGGGTGCCGAGGAATTAATTGAACAGTTTGGTCCATTGGAGAGACTGGCAGAGGATGGATTGAATGGATTGATGTTGTTTATTTATCGTGTGATTCGCCCCATTTGGGATAAGGTGTTGATAAAAGAGACGGTCAAGGACGGTGTCAAGACGTATACAAGTGCACATCCTATTTCGCAATTAAGACATACCCAAATGACACTAAGAAAATTAAACAAGTTTATATTAAAGTAAGTTTTTTTTTTTTTTTAACAAGAGATGAGATAGGGGGAAAATAACCAAAACATGATTATCTTCTCTTCCCCAAAAAAAATAGATACGTCGACACAAGAGTAGATAATTCTCTCAGCAACATCTACGATTTTGTCCACTACCTCAACCAAGCCATCGTCTTCTTCCTCTACATTTTCGAATCCGATAGCACCGCCATCATCCAACCAGTTGCTCTCAAAACCAAAACCTTACCCCAAAAGACCCTTCAGCAACTCCTTACCACCTTTGAGGGCCGTCACCTCGCGGGCGATATTGCCACCTCGCTCATCGATTTTGAATTCAAAAAATACCAGGACGCCGCCTATGTTATTGACGTCCTGGAACAGCACTGTGGCGATTTCTGTGGTGCGACCGATGTCATCCTCTTCAAGGTCGCGCGGGATATCTACAACAACAACAACACCTCCCCCACCCTCCACGAGGCGTTTACCACCCTCAAGAAGCTCGCGCCCGAGATCCCCAGCGACAAGCTGGCCGAACTCGCCACAGCGCTTGCCGAGAAGGGCGCGGTCGTCTATGCTATTCAGCTCGCCCTAGCCTGTGCCACCACCCGCACCGACTTTGAGGCGCAGCGTCCCTTCTACGATGTCGTCTTTGCGCTCCTCAAGACCACCATCACCCTCCAGGGCGATGTCGCCCGTGCCATGGCCGCCGCCTTTACTGGCACGGATGACCGCGCCTACTATGAGTATATCTATGTCAAATTTATCCGGAACGATCTCGGCCATGCGCTCATCAGCATGGGCTCTCCCTCCTTGTACCTAGAGACCTTCCTGAAACAGGAGCCCGTCACCTATGAACGATTGAATTTGCTGGCAGATTATTATAGAAGAAATGAGAGATATGAGGATGCGGCGCATACATTTATTCATCTAGCAAGAATACCGTAAGTTGTTAAGAGAGAGAGAGTGATGTTTTTTTTTTGTTAACTGATTTTTTTTTTTTTTGTATGTATAGTGCAAATATTAGTATTGAACGAAGAATTGAATTACTCACCACCGCCGCTGTCTGTGCAAAGAGTGTGACTTCACCCACAAAACAATATAAAATGATGGAACTGGTGGATGAAATTAAAAGATTGCAGGATCAGGCGGATGAGGAACGAAGAAGACAAGTCTCTGTACACACCTAAAAAGAAATAAAAATATAAAAAAAAAAAGAAATCCAATTCGATAATAATAAAGAAAAAAGAGTTTGATATTTATTGTATTGTTATAGACAGAAAGAGATAAATAAAATTTGATATAGAACGTTTGATATGCTATTGAGGTTTGGTGAGTTGGTTGGATTCGCTAATAGCCTCATGAGAAGCATACATTCTATAAAAATAAATAAATTAGTCGATCCATAAGGTTAAAAAATAAAATGCCATTTACAATGAACCATGAAGTGCAGACACTTTTCGTAAAGTAGGAAGTTGACTCGTTGCCGTTCTGACAGTGTTATCCAAAGTGGTTAGGTTCTTTGCCAAGAGTTTGATCTCTGCATTGAGTTTGGCATAACGTCTTTGTCTTCTGGCTTCAAGAGAAGCATCTGTTCGATCCATTTTTTTTTTTTATTTATTTATCGATATGAGGGGGAAAAAAAGAAAAGGGATAAAAAAAAAAAAAAAAAAGAAAAAGCCTATTTTATCTATCCTCTCTCTTACATATATAAATTTTTAATAACAATACAATGAACTACAATAATAGAGAATCAGTAAAGAACAGACCTGAGAACACCAGATTACGCTGGCACAACAAGATTAAAGGTGAATATATGGACACCATGAAAAAGAAAAGACAAATGGCCATGTCACAAGGAAGAGAAGAGCGTGTAAGATATATATATAAACTATCTATATACCTCCTAATATATATGAACTTCTATTTAGTGGTTTGAAAAGACACTCCAACACGAGTTTGACAAGTTCAAAGCCGCCAATGAACTCGCCATGCGACATGAGGGTATCCACGACGTCGATTCGCTGATTGAGGCAAGTATCCGACAGGGCGAAGACGAATATGACCTCTACGCACAACAGGAACAGTCCGAGCTAGAGGCGGCTGTCCTCTCCTATGAACAGACAGTCTGGTGTCTCAACTGTACCAATGGTATATTATTAGAAGATGGTAGCGTAGTCCGATGTAACCTCTGTGGTTTCTACACGACACCTGGGACCTTGGTCTATATGCAGCAGCATGAACAGGAACATCGACAGACCTGTCAGTACCCCATTCATTATTCAGCAGAACCAGGCAATGAGGGATCGATTATGGGTATCTGTGAAGCATGTGATGATTGGACCATTTATAACTTGTAAATAATATATAATGTGAATAATAAAAAGTTGCTTTTTGGTATATACAGCTTTATATGTGATTCAAAATTGGAGGCGATTTCTTAGGTACATAGAGTCACTTTTTTTTTATTTTTTATTTTTTTTTTTTCCTTTTTTCTTTCATTCAAAAACACTTTATAAAAAAAAAAAAAATGTCACAAAGAAGAGGAAAGAGAGCAAGACTTGAGGAAGACGATAATTATGGTGAAGGTTCCTCTTCTTCTCAAAGAATGGCACTCGATTCATCACAAACAGACGCAAGTAGCACTGATTGGGCTTCAGAGGTAAAAAAAAAAAAAAAAAAAAAGAAAAATTTTTTTTCTTTAAAAAAAAAAAAAAAAAAAAGAAAAAAAAGTTGTCAAAAAAATATTTTTGCTCATTTCTCTTAGGAAGTAGATCGTCTTGTCAAGGCTGTCGTTCGTTATGCTCTCGCCTGTGAATTCAATAGAAAGATCATTCGACGTGATGACCTCAACAAGAAAGGTAACCAAAAAAAGGAGGGAGGTTTCTTCTTTACAACTCACACTCGTCATACCTTAAAGTCCTAAAAGACAAAACACGCCTCTTCCATACCGTTATGAGCAAAGCCAAAACCAAACTTCGTATCGTCTTTGGCATGACACTCGCCGAGTTACCAGTCACCAAGAGCCTCTCACACACACAAATGGCAGCAACCCAAACACAGACCCAAGTCAGTCAAAGAGGGGGTGTCACTGGCAGTGGCGGTGGTGGCAGTTCCGGTACATATATACTTCAGAATATATTAAAGGAAGACTATAACGAACCACAGATTATCAATCGATCTGATGATGAGTATATAAAGACGGGTATACTCTATGTTGTGTTGGGTATTATATTTGCAAATGAAAACCAAATGCTCGGTGGTAAGGCGGTCCTTTGGTGTATATAGTGTAAGTAACTAATACATTATCGCTATTTCATAGCCGAATTGTATTCTCACTTGGATCGTTTACATGTTACTCAAGCCTCCACTACACATGACGCAAGAGATGAGTTGATAAGTGAATTTATAAAACAGAAATATCTTATAAAGACAAAGATCAACGAACAGCAAGGGGATGAACCTGAATATATCTTTTCTTGGGGTCCAAGAGCAAAAGTAGAATTGCCTGAACAGAATATTGTTGAATTCATGACTAGCGTAAAGTTGGGGAAAGGAGGATACATAAAAAACGATGCTGATCCCTTCCTTTTATTATTAGTTTTATACCTTGGATGAAACTCAAAAACAAGCAATGAAGAATAATTTGTATAAAGCTGCTGGTTTTGACATTCCTTCTTAGATTCGACCGTCACTGTAGATTTGAAATATTTTTTTTTTTTTTTTTTTTTTTTTTTTTTAAAAATTTTTTTTTTTTTTTTTTTTTTTTTTTTTTAATAAAGTTATTTTTTTTTTTTATAAAATATACATATAAATGACACGTTTTAACGGTTGTATTGATCTTCATCACGGTAAAGTCAAACAAATTGTCGGAGGTTCACTCTCTGACAGTACACCCGATGAGCTCCGTACCAACTTTGTATCAGAGTAAGAAGAACACGAAGCGACTGTTTACAAAATAAGCTCACCCCCTTTGTTTTTTTAAAAAACAGGGAAACACCCAGTTTCTATTCACACCTCTATAAAGAGAATGCAGTAACACGCTGTCATGTTATCAAGTTGGGACCCAATAATGACCAAGCTGCCAAGGAGGCATTGGCGGCATGGCCCAATGGACTTCAGGTGGGTGGTGGCATCACGAGTGAGAATGCAGAGGCATGGTTGACCCTGGGCGCGTCAAAAGTCATTGTGACGAGTTATCTTTTCCCTGAGGCCAAGTTTTCGTTGGATCGATTGGTGGATCTGTGTGAGAAGGTTGGAAAGGATAAACTTGTGGTGGATGTTAGGTAAAAGATAGTTTGGGAAATGCTCCATCTATATATGTATTTTAATACTCCCTCCCTTTTACAAGTTGTCGTAAAAGGAATGATAAATGGATAGTTGCTATGAATAAGTGGCAAACAATGACTGATATGGAAGTAAACAAAGGTAAAAAAAAATAATGCAACATGGAAATAAGTGAAGGGATGAATGAATTCATTGAAATTGGATTAAAAAAAAAAATAGAGACTTTGGATATGTTGTCAAAATATTGCAGGTAAAAATAGAATAGAGAGAAAGAGATGATGTGTATTGATATATCAGAAATACAGTGAATTCCTGATTCATGCAGCTGATGTAGAAGGTCTCTGTAAGGGTATTGATGAAGACCTTGTTAAAGCATTGGGTGAATGGGTTCACATTCCTACTACTTATGCTGGTGGTGGAAGATGTAAGTGAAATGAAATCTATATAGCTATTTGATACTTATTTACTACTACACTAGCATTGGATGATTTGAAGCTTGTTGACAAGTTGTCTAATGGAAAAGTTGATCTTACATTTGGAAGGTATTTTTTTACTGCTTATATGTACTTTTTTTTACACTTTCTCACTCAATATCTTTTATCTTTAGTGCATTGGATATCTTTGGTGGTAATGGAGTGACATTTGAAGAGTGTGTAGAATGGAATAGAGCACATTAAGCATTGTTATTGTCAATAATAATAAAAAAAATACGGGATATTTATTATTATTATTGTTGTTGTTGCAGAAACAGTAACCTTGTCCCTCATGTTCTACCTGTATGTATGAATAACACCACTAAAACTTTTACTAATTTTATCTGCCTCTCGCTTCTTGGAATCCAACTAAACGGAGGCAAAGGTGTTAATGGTTTGTTTTATCGTCATTTTTTGTTATCGAATTCAATACATAGCATAAAACTTTTCTTACTATTGTCGTCGTCCTAAGTGTTGTTAATAGAGAGTTCTTTTTTATGTTTTTCTTCACTCGAGATATGGTCGGTCCTAACTAGACTGAGCTCGGTTAGTGTAGGTAAGCCCTTATAAAGGTATCGTAAACGAGTATAACTTATTGTTCTTTTTTGTTGTCGTCAGTAACTCAGTTGACAGAGTATCTATCGTAGGGTAATAGTTAACTGTTGGTAGTTCTGTATTTAGTTAGGACTAGAACTATTAGTAATTTTATTCGATGACATAATAAAGTAGTATAACGAATAATGATTGATCGTTCGAGCCTATGCTAAATACGTAATCCAAATAAGTTAATTTTTTCTAACGAAAAAGTAGGTAACGCAATACATATATATTTGCTGTTTTTTTATTATGACCCACAAAAATACGTTAAAATATTTTACATAAATACTTTTATTTTCTCTCTTACATTGTTTTTTTTTTTTTTCAGTACAATAGAGAGGAGTTGTGGGAGGAGAGAATCAAGCTGTACCAGTGTAGGACTAGGTATAAGGGTAAGAGTAGGGAGTTGTGGTTTAGTCGGAACTGGGTTAAGAGTTATGCTCCTATTTAGTTAGCGAGTAGATTGACAAGGACTGAGGTACGGTCGTAAAAGTTGTCCAACCCATTAAACCCTAGGAAAAGGACACTGACTCTGTAATTTTAGCGGCGTAAGTCAAGTGACCGGCAGAAAACAGCAACTGGGCCTACCTCGTCCAGGACGTGTCCACTTAGGTGGCGCAGAAACTTCCGGTTCTCACTGTAACACGCGAGGTCGAGGAGGTCTTTGAGCCCCACAAGAAGCGGAGACCCACGGTAGAGAAGTCTCCGTTTAAGCTCACGAAGACCCTTCACCGGATTTGCTTACTCAAGTTACTCCGCAACAACAACGTTTACTTTTTTCTCGACTCCCAACCATAGATCTTAGATATAAAACAAAAATTCAATAGTCTATATATTCGCTCCAAAAGAGAGAAATAAAATGGAGACCTAAGTCCAGCAAGTGTTCCAGTTATCGTCGTAGCTGTAGCGGACTGACTTACCGTACTGCTTACAGGTATGCGAGAACTTACCTAACATTTAGCTGTCATCCTCGATTTGGTGAAAGACTTGACTTAACAAGTCGACGCAGAAACATAGGAAGTTGTTGGTTTATTAAGTATTGTTCAACTAACTCTAGGGAAATATATCCTTTTTTCTTCATACATTCACGGTTCCAAATTCACAGAAAAGGAAAAAAAAAAAAAAAAAAAAAAAAAAAACGAATGACAAATAAGTGAAAGTGAAAACGTTCTGCACGGAGGGTGAGCAGAAATCCTTATTAGAAAAAACGACTTCGTAACGAGTAATAATAACAAATAATAATAACTATCTTTCTCTCTTTCTCTTTATATCACATACAAGTTGTTTGTTTTTCTCTTTTGTCTTCTTTTTTTCCGCCTTTTATTTTTTTCTTATCTTTTAACCCTTTATTTA